>JANHGB010051577.1:0-13332 GCA_026283785.1 Coracopsis vasa
TGGCATGGTTAAACTTCATAAGGTTGGCATCTGCCCACCTCACAAGCGTGTCAAGGTCCCTCTGGATGGCATTCCTTCCCTCCAGCGTATCGACCGAACCATACAGCTTGGTGTCATCGGAATTGATCTAGGCCTATATAAATGTAAAAAATTTTAAGTATAGCTGTCAAGAAAACTCACATGCAACAAGATTTGGGAGGGTTGTTTCAAAACAACTTTTTGTCTAATCTTGATCTAAGCAGTTTCTGTACATTACTCATATTGCAAAGACAGCAGAAGTTTCCCATACCAACTTAGGCTGAAATTATACTCTCCTCAGATGTTTTCTGCCCTGGTTGCTTCATTGTTAGGTCTTCATTATGGAAGATATATAGATGCACACTATATTTATTTAGCTACAATGTAAATAAAAAGTCAGATGCACATGCTGATAAAATATTGCCTTTGTTTCTGGAAGTTCTGAGCTACCTTCTGCAGTAAGAGATGGAGGACCAAGTGTACGCTGCTGCTTGTTTAGCTGAGTAGCTACAGAAATTGGCTACCTCAAAACATACTTATGGTAAAAACAGTGGTTATAAATAAACAATTAAAAGTGTGTTTGAAATGTGACCTTTAGTTCCTAGCTGTGAAGCATTCCCTTAAAATGCTGAAGATTTAAAGTAAAAAAATTAACATAAAAAAAAAGAAATAAATGAAAATGATGCTGACGTTGCCACATTCCACAACCATGACACCTTTTTCCTGTGCTTCACTGTAAATAACTTGCTCTGAAAGTTAATATTAGCTAATATTTCTCTGTGATATTATGTAGTTCATAGAGTTATCTCTGTGGTTTGGATTCCACAGCTAAATAAAAATCCATCTGTCTGGAAAGTAAGCTATTACACAATTAGAAATTTCACATCCATACAATGCAAACTGATCTTAGAAAACAAACAAAAATTCACGAGGGAAGGAAGAATTTAATTCTCATTGAACTTCGCTACTGTGAACAATGTTTTAAATACATGAATAAGCACACTGTTAGAACAAACAGATAAATAAAATGTCTGAAGTTAGTAATTATCAGTTTTAGGCCTGACTAACTAAATTACCACTCACTGAGGGTATAACAGTAATTACCATACTGGGGTCCAATCTTGAATGGCAATCAATGTTCTGACTGTGCACAGTACAGAGCCGTTCACATGCTGTTAGTGGGAAATAGAAAAAAATATCTCAGATTTAATGTCTCAAATGGAACAGAAAATTGCTCACTAGAGGTTTTTGTGGTAAATTAAAAGCCACTCTGGTATTTCTGTTTCTTTTGTGCTGTTGTACTCGTAGCTCACTACGTACAGGTGAAATTTATGGTGAAAAAAGAATAGTGTTCAGTCATAGAAAATGACAACATTTGAAAATTATTCTTTTAGCTTCATAAGAAAATGAAATAAAGCAAAGAGGACCATGATATATATCAAAAGGATGATATTTAGTGTAGTAAACATAACATAAGCCTTTTAGAAAGTACTGTAACAAAAACTCTTTGCCAAGAGCATGTACCTTTTCAGGCAGAAGAACAGCAAATGCAGAAGACTACAAAAAATAAGAAACTGCTTTTTTTATCCTATGAATGAGCAGAATTCAACTGTAAGGGGAGATATTTTAAATGTAACTTAATATAGATAAGAAAAGGCTTAAATTTTACATAAACCACAGTAGCATCTGTAAGTATGTAACAACTTTGTACAAAGAAGTAAGAGCTGTCAAATCTTATTCTTCAGAGGAAAAGAGCAATTGCAGTCTAGGATAAGGTGAGAAAACACAGCAGGATGCAATACTTTGAGTATTTGTCCTATATTTCTATGAAGTATTTGCAACAGTAGATTTAGCTGTAGTTCAGATTCTTGAATTAGAGAGGAATATTATTCTTTCATTACATGCCTGTGCTCTGAAATAAGTTCTGTAAAAGGTGCAACAAAGTTGAAATGATCTTCAAATACAGCAGAGCCAAAATCTACTCTTTTTTTTTTTTTTCTAGCAGAGAAATGCAATTTGTATGTGCGATTGTGTTTATGAAATGGGATGTTGAATTTTTTCCTGTTTTAAATTTTCAGGTTATATACAGATATTTTACTTTAAGGTAGTTCAGGTATTTCTTAAATACATAGGAAATAGATTTTAATGGTCTTTAAAATAGTTTAATCTCACTGTAAGTTTATGGAGTTTGTTCATACAGAACACTTAGATACATAAACATCTCTGTTTCTCTGTAAAGACTGTAAGTATTTTTATATCCTCCACATCAGAAGCAACTTCTGCCACTCCCTGAATACCTGCAAAACCAGAAACCTCAGCATATGAAGCTGATGCAGCTAGAGGTAGTGGACTGCCAGTACTTGATGTTTTTGGTATTATCATATTGCAGCATGATAGAGCCAAGTATCACAGTATATAGAACCGTGCATGCAGGGTCAGTGGGATATCAGGAGGTTAAGATTTTGCTGGAGGAGCAAAGCTATTGTGTGACTTGGGAAGGGAAAACTGATGGTGCAGCAGCCTGTGGTAGGGCAGGGCTCCAGGGGATGATGGAACTCTAATCATGTGAATCATCTCTCCATAGTTTTAGCACCTAATAAATTTGATAGCAGTTGAAATTACTAACACTGGGAATCCTGATATTGACGTATTGTCAGTTGTTAAGCTGGACTAAGATATGGCCCATTGCCTACTCAGGCTGAATAGCAGTGGAATGGGAATGAGTCTTAGCACCACCTTCAACTTTTGAGTTGCTGTACTTCATGTCAGTGTATTGAGTTGATTTTTTATACTCTCTATTGTGCTCACATATTCGAGCAGGACAGAATACTAAGTTTATCTGAGTCTGCTTTGTTACTAATCTAGTGTTAGAGTGATGTAAGATAAGGCAGGTAAACACACAAAACTTCAGTGGGTTCTATTTTCAGCTATAGTTGTCCTTCAAAGGACTTTTTTTTTTTTTGTCTTTATCTCATTTATCTTAAAGTTTGTTAAAAGGATCCTGGCCCTTTGTCCTATCACCAGGAAGCTGCTTGTTATTATAATTGCTGATGCTCATGCCTTTGCCTTTTAGGTAGTGATGTTTATGCTGCAGTTGGGCAGTGCCACGTTCTTATTAACAGAACCAGTGATAAGTGCAATGACAACAGGAGCGGCTACACATGTTGTGACTTCACAAGTGAAGTATCTACTGGGAATGAAAATGCCATATATATCGGGACCACTGGGATTTTTTCATGTGAGTCCAGTAAAAGAGATGGTTATTACATTAGCTAGCATTTTCTTAACCATACTGTTTGGCTATATATAAGAAATTTGTTATGCATGCTTGTGAATGAACAGAAGATGCAATACCAAAACATTCATCTTGCTAGGTCTATTTGTAAGAACTTGTTAGGAAAACTTGATAAAGAATTAGCACGAATGGGTCTTATTTTGAAAGGATGCAGAAACCAATTTAAAATATGTGTATTACAGCATCAATAACTCAATTTACTATCCTGAGAAATTACACACTTGTACAGGGAGGGTTAACTATTTCTGTATTAGCATGTGGGAGGGATATATCCGAATGCCATTCTAAACATATTTTCTTCATATTTTACTGAATGAAATCTAACCATCATTGTGGCAAAAGGAAAATAACCTGTGATTTGTGGATCTCCTATGCAAAAATTGCCCTAGATATGTTGCTTGTTGCATTATTACATTATATCACTTTGCCATGAGCACTGCAAGAGTACGGCTTTAATGTAATTTTCAGAAAATGCATAGAGCTTTCCATACAGTATCATGGTTACTCCCTTTGGAAAGTAGATATTGTTGGCTGAAGCCTTAAAGGACAAAGTTGTAAAATCCTATTGCATAAAAGATATGAGAACATATTCTTTATGGTAACTCATTCCAGCAAACCTAGAGTTTAGGTGCTGTGAGCATAATCTTTTGGCTGAAGTGTTAGTAGTATTACAATGATATCTGTCAAAATGATATTTTGTCATAATAGAACTTTCTTTATTTGTTGTGGTGGTATTTACATTGCACTGATAACAATAAATGGATTACCAGATGAAATGAGGCTTAATCTAGTTAACCACTAAATTAGGACACCTTATTTAAAAGCACTGACTTTATTTTCTTGCACTGTTCTGCTCTTTATTTTTTCCTGTTATTTTGGGAAATAATGTTAATTCTGTGATGAGAAGGTGCTGCTTTTTAGAATATTATTTCATAATACTTTATAAATTTGATAACACTTCATATGGATATGAAGCATGAAGTTATGCATAACTTCATATGGATAATCCATTGGTAAGTTTTTTACAGGACCAATTTATTGTGCTAAACACAAGTAATTTATTTTGTAGACATAAAACTAAAAGTGTCATAGACATTTTTATAAGTACTCAGCATGTGAGACTATTGCAAATGATTCATCATATATTAAAATGTTTTGCAATTCTTTAAAAAACTTTTCATAAATAGTTCTTGATATAAAATTTGACTAGCCTCTTTTTCATGATGTTTCCATGGAGACTATACTTACATATAGGAATATTGTCGTCTTGTAGAGATGACTGGTGTTAAGTGCCACAGCCCAGACATAATCAAAATATACATTATGAGCAATAATAAAGAACAGCAATGATATGAAGAAATATTTCCACGTTGGTGTGCTGATGATATCATAAATGAGGTCATTCAACCGCTTTGAAAGAAATATATTCCCTTAAACCCTGTATTTTTTAATATATCTGAAACAAGTTCTTTGCCCTTCACTTCACTTCTGAAATCAAAACCCTTTAAACATTTTCCAAAGAAAAATTTTCCTGATTTTTTTAAGGTTCTGAGTTGCTCTGTACAGTTATGTGCAAACAAATGAATAAACAAAAAACCTCCTGTATGACTTAAAAGAATAATAAAATTGTCTTCTTATTTAGAAGGGAAAATTTTACCTGAGAAGTCTTTTAAAAGTTTCTGGTATCTGTTCAGAGTTTGAGCTGCTTTAAGAAGGTCTAGTATCCAAGTCGGAAGCACCAATTTGAATTTCAACATTTTCTTTTTTCACTAGTAGTAGTTTTATATGAATATTATACTAATTAGATATCTCTTAATGTGTACATCTAAGAAGAGAGGGAAAGGCAAATGTGGCATGTCTCCCTGGTCATGCTCTTTACTCCAAATTCTTGAAATCCAAAGACTGGTATTTTTGCTTACATTTTTTTTTTTTATATTTCTTCACTCCAAAACAGCTCCCATGCACAAAGCCGATTGCTTCACCTCAGGCAGACCTTGGGCTGGCAAAGCAGGAATAAGAATGTTTAATAAAGTGTGATAGGAGAGTTGAAAGTGAAGCTAGCCAGTGAAACTGATTCTTTATAGCAAGTGAGATCATTATGAAATATGTAAAAATGAACTTTGCATATGGAGAAAAAATCTACTACGCTGGCATTGAGCCTATGGGATTTTTGTGCTTACACACTGTTTATGTCATTTATTAAATTTAATTTTCTCTGTACGTGGTTTGTAACACTGCAACTGAGCTGCAATTGCTATTTTGCAAATGGGAAAGGCAAGGTGAAGGTGAAGAAGAAAAACGGTGAGAGAAGGCTACATGTGAGATCTGATTTTTACAAGAGACAAGAAAAGTGTTATCAAGTTTTACTTAGTATCTGAAAACAGAAAAACATATCTATATTTGCCCACTATCCATGTGTAGATATACTTATCCTTCCACAAGTTTCTGAGAAAATGAAACCCTGCAAAATGAACTGCAACCTGACAAACTTACTTTGCAAAACAGGGTCTTTTGTGGTTGTGTTGCAAGTTTGTTGCAAAATCCCTGTGGTTGTGCTGCCTTCATGTTCCCACTATCCATCCTTTTTCTCCCCACTATTTTTCCCTCAATTTGTTTCTTATGCAGTTCACAGAAGATGCTTGTACTTTTTCCCCATGATGTGTTGTATTTGTCTAAAAAACATCAAAATGAACCATTTCTGAAAATACAATGAAGTTGTCTAGTCTTAAACGGTATTAAGTGTTTTAACTAATATGTCCCTTTAATTCTTTTGTCTGCTTTAGCCTCTATGCTCATTTTAGAATTAATCTTTTGGGTTTTCATGATTACATTTAAAAAAAAAATAGAACTTGGCATTTCATTAATACATCAGAATGCACATCCTTTCTAGAATAGAAACCATTGCAATGTTCATTATTACCATACGAAAGCATGTGAAAATATGATGGGGCTCAAAGCCATTAATTTCCCATGAGTACAGGGACATCCAGTGTCTGTATACATATTTTTCAAAATAAGAATATTGCTTTTTTCACTTATGTGCAAATTTGCATCGATTGTCAAAAAAGTTCACTGATTCCTCATCAGACTGCCACATCATTTCCATTAAAAATCTTTACACAAAACCAACCATAAAAATAAAAAACTAAAGGCAAACAGCTGAATATATTATTGCTAATTTTAAAATTTTTTAATTTACATAATGACACAAAAAAATTCCTTCTTACACTATAATATCAAACTAAATTCTACCACATATTTCTTTTGAATCAGATGGTGGTTATATTACAAGCTTGAACCCTAGGTGCTTACATTTAGGATTTACATTTTCCCCTCAAAAGAGTACAGTAACTGTCTAGATACCGTAATGTGTGGACTGTGTAGTACAGAGAGATGGCTACAGTACTTGTTATAATATAGTATGTTGTGTTAAGAGCCACAGTCTCTCTCTTTCTGAAGAGCCTGTGAATGGTTTGTAAAATGGTCTCTTGGCTTTGCTGGTCATAATGACATGAAATGGGCGTTTTTAGATTTTCAAGGAATGGTTACCTGGGAACAGACTAGTCAGTGGAAGCTCTTTAGTTTGATGCAGTAATTGATTTAATATTTTGTACTGTTGCCAGAACTGTTTCGGTGTACTGCAGACACTTTGGGGATAGGGCTGGTGGTACAACTGTGAAAAAGCATAGTAGGTTTGAAAAAGCTGTGACAAAGGTTTACAAGATTTGGCTATATGTTTTAAAATTGAAATGAAAGCTTCTTTTTTAAACAATTTGTAAAGACAGAAATACTAAAAGCTTGTGCATATTTCTTTGTAATCCTTTGTTAAAATTATATTTATTCACCCAATCTTGTGTCTTACTTTGTCTAGGAAAATGAAATTGAATTCTGTAACCATATATAGCTAATGCTAACTCTTCAATAGACACCGTTCATTTCAAAAGAAGCCCACATCTCTTTGACTTAGATACTCAGGATTTAATCCATTTCCTTCCTTTTCCTACCACTTCACCTTAGATCTAGTTTAGCCTTTGGTCAGTTTGTGGGCACGGTTTGCAATATAGTTTTCCAGATTGCCTCCTTTTGTCCTAATTAATCACAGCTTCTGCTTGGGCACTGAGCCAAGTACTGTGCTCTCATGAAAATTCATTCTTGGAAATTATGGGTACAGAGATTTGTTTCAAGCCACCCAAAACTCATTTCACATCTAGTCTGATTACAGTGGGGCAATATGTAGTTAAAAACCATGGGTTGATTACCATTCTTCAGACATACAACATATATAAATCATACTATTTAACAAGTAGATTTTAAAAATGTTCTCTGGGCTTCCAAGAAACATTTGTGCTGGGTTATATAGTGCATCCTTAAAAAAGGTCCAAGGGCTAAATTTTAAAGGACTTGACTCCATTTTTCCTCTTTATGAGGAAAATAACATTTTGTCTCTTTTTCTGTAACTATTTTTAGGTTTTAAAATACTTTTTCCCTTATATATCATGAAAATAGAACATATGAGAGAAGAAAAATCAGGCATTTCTTTCAATCTACTCATTCTTTAAAATGAGCATCAGCTCTTCAAGGAGTGACAGAATAGTAGAAAAAACTTTTATCATCATATTGATCACCTTTTTCTAGAACAGGGTTCTTTCCTAAGATAATTTTTCTAGTACCTTTTCCTTTCCAATATAAATATGTGTATTTAAACTCCAAACTGTCAAAACTTGTTAGCATTATATGTGTTTTTGAGAACAGGTTCTCTAGAGCAGAAAATTATTAATCCTTATTTTGATAAAATGACAAGTGTCACTTTTCATTTATTTTAGTGGTCATCTTAGTTGTTGCCAGAGTAAACACATTTTTAAATACCATTATTTCAACCTCAGCCGATTGATTTTGTTATCCTTAATGTTGTTGCTTAAAAAGAAGTTACTTGCAATGCAGTCTAAATCTACATCCTAGATTTTAACTTCTGTTCACTCTATGTTTATATTTCACAATAGGTCCCAGAGTATAAATGCAGAATTCAAGAGACTGAGCCTACCTTGGGTTTTGCCCCTGCAACTTTAATAAGCATGTGTATTATATAGGAATGTATATATATATTTCATGCCTCTCCGTTCCTCCAGGCAATAGGCTTTTATTCATGAGGCCTGAAAATAACTAGTGATAGGAATCTGATCATTTCTTGATTTACTGGGACAGAAGTTCCATATAACTTTTTTTACCCCTTCTAACCATACCAGTAAACTTGTAAATTTTTTCATTACTTTCTGTTAATCTGTTATCATACTGATTTATGCCTCGTTTCCTGGACTCCCAAATTCAATGCAGAAATGAAATTACAGTTCACTGTCATCTGTGCTGGTGAGAACGCAACAGCATTCTTCTGTTACTTACAACATTGCATTAATCATCAGAGATCCTTGTCACGCATCACCATTGATCATCCGTCCTGGTTTCAGCTGGGATGGAGTTAATTTTCTTCCTAGTAGCTCGTGCAGTGCTGTGTTTTGGATTCAGTCTGAGAATAATGCTGATAACGCACCGATGCTTTAATTGTCGCTAAGTAGCACTTACCCTGGCCAAGGACTTTTCATTCTCTCATGCTCTGGCAGTGAGGAGGGGCACAAGAAGCTGGGAGGGAGCAGAGAGAGGACACCTGACCCAAACTAGCCAAAGGGGTATTCCATACCACAGCACGTCATGCCCAGTATATGAACTGGAGGGAGTTGGCCAGAAGGTGCCAACTGCTGCTCAGGGATGGGCTGGCGTCAGTCAGTGGGTGGTGAAAAATTGTACTGTGCAACACGTGTATTTTTTGAATTTTATTCTTCTCTCTCTTTTTCCTGTTATTGTTACATTATACCTTACTTTATTTCAATTATCTCAACCCATAGGTTTTGCCTTCTTCTGAATCTTTCCCATTCCACAAGGGCATGGATGGGGGGCAGTGAGCAAGCAACTGCGTGGTCTTAGTTGTTGACTGGGGTTAAACCATAATTCTGTTCCTGTTCCATATTTTCCCTCCACATGTTCCTTATATTCAGCATCACATTTCTTTTATTCATCATAGACCCAACTATATTTTTCTGGTGATGTTTTACAGCATGTTGCAGCACACTTTGAAAAGCTGAAGGCCTCCTGTTTGCAGCTTTGTAGGTCTGATCCAGTTTCCTTTTTCTCTTTTAATGCTGCAGTCATCCTCTCATGTGCAGTGATGTAGTCATATACTAACATCCCAGAGCACGCTGCAGCAGGACTTTGTACCTTATGGTCCAGCATGCTATACCCCTTGCGCTCTTGCACCTGCAATTCTTGAACCTTGCCATGGAGTTTCCCCTGGAAAGCGCTTGCCACTGGCATGTGAATTATCCCTTTGTCCACTACCCTCTTTCCATTTCTTCCTTTGCAGCTTTTAAGTATAGGCTAAGGAAAGACACAGGGCTTAGTAAATGACAGCTAATTAATGCATGTGGCATCTGGACCTGATCAAAGCCTGCTCCATGGAGCACTTTTTGTGTGATGGTCAAGAGCAACCAACAAGGAGACTGAGTGCAACCTACTGAAGCTATACAGTTACTTTGGAAAAATAAATCTTTGTGCACGGAAGCTTCTCTCAACATTTTTGTGCCGCGCTCATCTCACTGAATTTAATGAGACTGAATAAGAAAAGAATACATATCACATTTACTGTAATTATCTTGCTTGCTTCTATCAATAGAAATTTGTAAATGCCTATACACAAATATTTGCTGCATTTTTTGAGATCTCAAAAGTCCATAGTAATAATATTTGGTGATTTTCTTCCTTGCAAAATGTTAAGTGTAGGCAAATTTGTCAGATGACTCAGCTCCTGCTGTACTGATTCAGCTCTCACAGAGTACTTAAGATGTCTGAAGTTATGTAGAATATGCCTTAGCACGTGACCTAAGATCATCTATTTTTTGATATGTGATTGTTATTTCCCATTCACTGTAGATTTATGCCTACATATTTGAGAATATCAGATCAGTTCAGTTGGAAGCTCTACTTCTCTCCTTGCTGAGCATTGCGGTGCTTGTTCTTGTTAAAGAACTGAATGAGAAATTTCAGAAAAACATTAAAGTTGTTCTTCCCATTGATCTCCTTTTGGTAAGTACAAAATCAAACATCAGACTTATTTGTTTACAAAGATTTCAATAGTTCAGCTAATCTACTGAACTTTACTGTGTTGTCTAGAGCTATCCACAGCCATGCCTGCCATTTATTAAATGGACAGCTAATTTTCATGGCTGTATGTTAACTGTAAGAACAGGGAATAGTTTGGCTATATAATTAAGACAGAAGTGATATATGTTCCCAATTTATATAATATTTTTCATGTGTTTATTACTTTTTACATAATCACATGGACATGAAGCCTAGAATGTTAAAGCATAAGAAGTTTGAAATGAAAAATGAAAAGTAACTGGCACATTGTAACTTCAGGCAAGTCTTGTGCTGTGAAGTTGTGGCTTAGATGTTGCTTGTTATTTATCTGCAACAAGGTTAAATAGCTATGCTATTGTTTTCTGTGGTTTTACTTGCAGTTTTCCTTTCACACAGCATAGGCATGAATTTAGAAAAAATGGTTGAAGAAGAACTATGGTGACACTAACTGGCAAGGCTCCCAAGGCTTCACAGAGGCTTGTACAGATCCCTTTCATTAACATAGAATATACAAACTCCACCATAGGTCTTCTTCAGCCATCTCTTCTAAATTTATTATTGTGTTCAAATCTTAGTTTTTTTTGACTCTCTTCCACATTTGCAAAAATTTTCATAATAATATTACTGGATTGATCTAAGGATAAATGCATGAACACTATCATGTGCTTAGATATGGCAATAATAGGAACCATGTGAAAAACTAAAAGCAATAGAAGTGTAGCATCTTTTTCTCTGTTGAATCAATAGATAATTGCTGCATCCGTTGCTTGCTACTATGCTGATATGGAATACGTCTACGGACTAGAAGTTGTGGGACATATTCCTGAAGGGTAATGTGGTTTTTATTAGCTTATGGCTTTTATATATGTTTACTTCTGAGAACAGTCTCTGAAGAGGTCAAAGAAGTTTTCTGAAATAAGGAATGCCGAAAATCTATTATGTTAATTTCCAACCTCCTCAAACACTCTCTCACAATTGAACCCCATGTTATCAAGGTATATCTGCATAGATATAATTGTCAAAATACAGACTTTCTTGTACACTTTTCTAGCTTTTTTATTACTTTATGGAATAACAAATAGGTACTAAGTACCTGATAATGGCTGATGAATGTAAGACAGGAGGGCAGACCACTCTCTATAAGATTATTGCAACCTGTTTTTTGAGGGTTGCCTTGGATTATTGTAGCAGAAAGGACGTGCAATGTGGTCGGGCTTGTAGATTACTACACTTTATTCTTCACCACTCACTTACATAGTAATTTTAGAAAATGTGGTTCCTGAAGAAATATAAAGGATTTAGATATACTTAATCTAGAAAAAAAGCATTCTGACTACAGATAGTGATACATTTTTCTCCATAACCTTGAAAAGGAGAAAAAAAATCCTTGAAATAACTAGCAGGAAAGAGAAATTAGATTAGATGTTAGAGAGACTGTTCAAACTCTAAGGGTTGGTAAGCACAGCTTTTGTATAATCTCCCGTTTGCAAATTGCAGAGTTTCCCTAAATTTCCACAAAATGTAAGTCCTGGACAGCATCAGTGCATGTGTGGCAGCTTACACTGATAGAAATAAAATAAAGGAAATAGCTGAGAAAGAAAATCAGTTTTAAGTATTTAGAGTATGCTATTACATGCTATGTATCTGAGATAAGCACAGGGCTAAGTGTGCCCTTTCAATATATGTTATGAACAGTTACAGAGTATTCATGCAGTTTTAATCAAGAGCTTATTTTCTGCCTAACCTTGCATGAGAAGATTCTGTAGTTTGAAAAACAGGACCAGAGCCTGGATCATTCTGATGTATTTTTAGTAATTTACTTGAAATACATAACTGCCTTGTCAGTGGAGAGTGCTAGAAATGTTAAGAGCATGATTTGGCTCCTAGGCAGTGTGATTTGTACTCTGGGGAGAATGAACCCTTATTGTGGGGTATGGAGACAAATCAGGATGGTTCGGTTCTTGACTGAGGCATTTCATTGCAGTCCCCATTAGAAAGTCTCTATTAGATGGAATAAATATCCACACTGTCCATAATCTACAGGAATACTGAATTGTTTAAAATGTTTAAATTAAACATTACAGGAAAGCCAACTATAAAAAGGAAAAAAAAATATATAGAAGAGTCTCTTTTATTGAGCATTACAGAGTTAGGGAATGGTTGCTTATTTTATCTGCCAGAGAGGGAGTAATTTATAAAGATCCCTTCATAATTCCTCAGAATAAAGTTCACAAATAGAATGATCTATCTGAAACTGTTTCATCTTTTCCTACAAATTCTCCTCTGCAGGTCCTCACTGACAGAGGTCTTCTTAATCTATTGAAAATTGTCACCTTACAAGTATTACAAAAATTAGCTGTGCATGCAGAGATAATTTATCTTTTATCTTCATGAATTGCAGGTATGTACAGGCTATGTACTAGGCTTTTAAAAAAGGATTGTCTTTATTTTTTTATAGGTTACCCTCTCCAAAACCACCACCCATGAATGTCCTGCCTGAAGTAGTCACTGAAGCTTTTGGAGTAGCACTGGTTGGTTATGTAGCATCACTAGCTCTTGCCCAAGATTCTGCTAAAAAATTTAAATACACTGTGGATGACAACCAGGTAAACCTCTCTTGCCTTACTGTCCTTGAAATTGCTTCACCATTTTGGAAATGTGAAGTAATTTTCAAAATTCCTGGATTTCCAAAATAGATGGATGCCCAGGAGGAAAGGATATATTCCAGATGGCATCCTGACACCTTCCAGTGACTGCATCTCTCCTTGATCACCCTTTTCTACTTCTGACTTTGAAGATCATTTGTCTAACATGTGACAAGCCTATCCTAA
>JANHGB010051577.1:23645-43022 GCA_026283785.1 Coracopsis vasa
CCAAGTGAAATGAACCATACCCCTTTATGCAATAGCTGAGCATCTCATCAGTTTGCAATGAAAAAGGAAGTTTATAATCCAGTTTCAAAGTGGTACAGAAACATTTATTATCACGGTACTGTAGTATTGCATTGTTTAGCCATAGACACAGAGAGTATTCTCCCACTTCTCCTTTTTTCCTGTTTCAGACTCCCTGTAATGATAGATGTGTAGACCCTATGAAATAAAAAGTTCTAGATAGAAACACACTGTCCACAGGATTCTATAGGCAGCTGCTATATATAAACAGTCACTGTACCTCTCAGTGCTTCCAATACTTTCTGACTTATGCAGGATTCAGCATAAATCTTCTGCTTGTTTCTTTTCTCTCTCTTTAGAAGTTCTTTTAAAATTAATACAGTATAAGTATACTTTGGAGGTGGATTTTGTTTTGCCTTTAGAGAATAACATTTGTTTTTAACACATTATTGCTAAGATTTGAAGAATGATTAGATTCAATCTGTCCTGGACTATATAATAGTCATGTTAAAGTAAGTTGCCAAAGAAAACTTTGATATTTTTATGACTTCTTTGCTGAACCTTGTGAAAACCCATGAATTAAAAAAATGTCTATGAGATCAACATAACTTCTTTCTACAAGTTTGACGCTTCCCTGACTAAAAAAGTACTGACTTCAGGCCAATTCAAAATACTGAAAGAATGATTGACAAATGAGAACATAATTGTTCTGGCTCATCCTCTACAATAATAGCAGTCTCTGGTTATAGTTAAGATGTAAGATATTAGGCTGCTAAAGAGGTAATCAACTAGCTTTTTCGGTACTCAAGAGTACTTAAACATTTTTGTCTTTGATTCTTCCTATGCAGACTTTATATTGTTTTTTCATGCTTTCTGTTTTTGTCTGAGACAGAAGAATTTTTTAGGTCTTGCAGCAGTGATTTAGTTAGATGTGATGAGGCTCAGGTCTGCAGTTGAAGTGGATTGCTTGATCTCAGGTGTCAAGAATTCAGCCTTATCAGCATGGGCTAATTCTTGATCCCACTGGGATTTTGGGTTTGTAGTACGTCTGTTAGCCCTTTCATGTTCAGCAAGCTCCTTTATAAATATATGTTGTATCTGTAAATCTTAGAATTAGTTGCTTACTTATTAATCAGAACTCAATGTTTGTTGCTCATAAAGGTATTCTTTGCAAATATATACATCAAAATTTATATAAAATGTCATTTTAAAATATAAATGGAGATCAAGCACTGCTTCAAAGAGTGAACTTCCCTACCTCTTTACCTAGAAGACATGCGCTTGAAGAGACTGCAAAACCTTTCGCAGTAGTTTAGAATTTTGAAGATGAGGGAGGAAAATGTTTCTCACTAAAGTCTAACTCTCTGTCCCCTCTGAAGCACAAATTAGGACAGTATGACTTCCATTTTATAATTCGCAAAATAATGGTTCTGAAATCTGCTTGAGAAAAATTCCTGTGGTTAGACTGAAAGTATTCTATTATCTCTGGCTTTCCTGAGCTGAGTGAAAGCATCAGAAAGGATAATTTTAACACTGAATGTGCCATTGTAATGTGATCTGTTCCTCTGCAAACATTAACAAGAAGCACTGTAATTGTTGAAATGGGCACCTGCCGAGATCAGTATATCCAGAGGAGTGAAAATGCTTTCCATTCTTCTTTAACACTTTTTATAGAAAGATTAGGCGGCAGTCTTTGCTTAAGGCTCCCTCAAGCAAAGAAATATGTGCTGACATTAGGTTGGTATAAGAAATCAGGTAATTTATACTTTTTTTCTTTTAATTGTAAAATCTGGATATCTCTCAGCCGTACACTTTTCTGTTTAGAAAATTATTAAGAAAAAGATTTGAAATGTTGAAATATTTTGATTTTTTTAATTTTAAATTCCTTTTCAGAATGACTATTGTTTCAGATATGCTCCTTTGTATTTTTTAATTATAATTAAAATGAATCCAAAGTTTTATTAAACAAATATCGCAAAATGGGGAAGTAATCTGAAATCTCACCATTTCTATGTGAAGAAATTAATTCCTCAATAATTTTTATTTGTTATAGAGTTGGTTTAGTCAGCTGTACTCTTGATAAATACCACTTTAAATTAACTTGCAAATTATAATTCTCATTTATACAATTAGTGGGAGACGAGCTCTTTGTATTTGACCTTTAGAGTATGTCATTGTGTAAAAGGAAAGGAAAATTTTAAATGTGTGCTGTGAAACACTTGACAAAAACTTTCAATGTGAAAAATAAAATAAAGGTTTCACAAAACAACTGAGTTCGTTCTAAATTATGCTGTTAGCACAACTACAGATGCTATTTTGAGTAACTTTCAAAGGAACGTGTGTGAGCATTGGGATGAATAGTGCAATATCATATGTGTTCTCCCACAGGGAAGCATTGTTTCAATTGCTAATTCAGTCTTTAATATTTGTCAGTTCAAAGATCCAACTGTTCATCTCTGAGAAACTATCTTCGATTTAAAATCTTTATTTCTGATCCATAAAATGCACATTGTTACAAGAATTAAAACTAACCACTCCTTTCTGTTTCCCTCCATAAAGAGCATATGGGTTAGTACCTACATATTTACGATATGCTTTGCTGCTAACGTGGGACTGTTGTATGGTGTTCTCTGCACTATAATAATTGTGATTTTCCGCTTTCCCAGGTGAGAAACTATCTATTGAAACATTCTAGTAGCACATCATTATGTCTTTTTTCTGGCATATTGCTTCACAGTCAGGACAGGCATATGCTATTCTAAATTTAACAATGAAATTCAGGTTTTAATTTGCAGAAAATTACAAAGTAAGAGAATTCAAAAGGAAAAGTCACACCTGTGCACTTACGGTAGGCTAAGGATCTCTAAAAAGTTTCATACTCTGGCATTATTTTGTGATTTGTCTTAGTATTACACATCTGTATAATGGTGAAGGTAGCATAAAATCAACAGAGGGATCAATAATATAATCTTTTTCCCATTAGATATTTATATGTTCCTTAAGGTGAAAGTATGTCTGGCAAATCTTAGTAACAAAGTGCCTTTATATATTCCCAGATACTATGCTGCACTGGAGTTGATAGTTCACATTTGCATTGTTAATATACAGAATCATAGAATTGTTTAGGTTGGAAAAGTCATTTAAGATCATCAAATTCAACTTATTGAAACATAACTGCATCACTATTCTAATGTCTAATGAAAAGTATAAATTCTATGTATGAATTAGAAAAGCCAGGACAGAGAAAATAGAGCTAACAGAATCACAGAATCATAGAATAGTCAGGGTTTTAAAGGACCTTAAAGCTTATCTATTTCCAAACCCCCTGCTATGGGCAGGGACACCTTCCACTAGACCAGGTTGCTCAAGGCCCTGTCCAACAGGTACTTGAACACTTTGTGGATGGAGCATCCACTACTTCTTTGGGCAACTTGTTCTACTACCTCACCACCCTCACAGTAAAGAATTTCTTCCTTATATCTAACCTAAATAGCCCCTTTTTAAGTTTGAACCCATTACCCCTTGTCTTATCACTACTGTTCTTGATGAAGAATCCCTCTACAGCATCCTTGTAGGTCCCCTTCAGAAATTTATTCATAATTTTGTATGTATTACAGTTGCTACTTTGGATCATGAGTAAAGGAAAATATCAGCTGACGTTCATGATCATTTTGTGCTACAGAATTAATCCATAGCTCACCAGTTCTGGAAATGACTTGCTACTTACAGGCAGTTGTTTACATGAATATTGAATCACACTGAAATCAAACACAATATAGACAACTAATTTTAATGCTTATCAAAGTTAATGTTGTTAACCATTTATGCATAGCTCTGTTCTCATGGAATAAATTGCAGATCCAGTGTGAAAATGGCCAAAAATTGCAAGACAATTGCAAATTATGGAAGATGGTTCTGCCTGAATCAATCTATACCTTTATGGTAATATTCTGCTACTTAGTAAATTAAAATTTTGGTAAATTATACTAGTAAATGACAGCAGAAAGAAAGGGATATCTGACACAGAAAAGCATAATCCTTTGTTGTCTGATCAGACCTGAATCTGAACCTGCTCTAATTAAAGTAAAAAAGACTTCCCAGTGACTTCTGTGATCCTCAGTCAGGCTGCACATGATTGTCCATGCAACCTAAAGGCATTGAACAAGCTGACAGTCTTAAAATCTGTACTGCAGATGAGATTAGCAAGAGAATATGTAGTAAACTGTCCAGTCATAGGCAAAAGCATCAGCAAAAATGAAGCAAGAAAAACACTGTAGATGATTTGTTGTGAACTTTCTGTTCGGATGCCAGAGTATTGGACAAGGTACACGTCATGTATCAGAATGTATTAAAACCTGCAGCAGCTACAGTTCAATTTATGAAAACACGAGAGAACAGCTGACTTTTACAAGCCTCATTTAGCTAGTACCTGTAAACACACCTTGCATATTGACACTTCTATTAAATGTTTGTGTTCTGGGATTATTTCCATTGCCTAGCTTTAGGCACTGAGTTCAGATGATAGCTAGTTTCATAGTCGTCTTCTACTGCAGTTAAATGTATTCCTACAAATGATGTGTTGAAGCAGAAGGTCCTACACTGAGCTACCTTCTCAAGGCAACTTCATCTTTTCACTGACTGTATAGAGAACATACGGATATTGGCTATTCCAGTTAAATCCCCCATTTTGATAGCTAGAGTGCAATGTTCTGCTTCAGCATACAAAGATGTGTCAATTTTAATGACAAATGAAATGTCCTTAAATTTCATAACCCATAGCTATTTGATTTTGTTTTCATTTCATTAAAATATGATTTTCCAGGTTAAAAAAAAAAAAAAAGAAAAGAAATAATTAAACCTCTCTCCTTTGGAAACTGTAGATTATATATTACCTACCTTGACTTGAGACTAAGTTTCTGGCCAGCTACAAAACAGTAATGAAACTTAAAACCAAGAGTTTATTTACCAGAAATTTCCATTACCCATATTTTCAAAGTGATATAATTTAAATTATGCTTTTTACTCTTTACCTGGATCATTATCACAAAAAATAAGCTTTATATGCATGAAAATACATATGGAATGCATTGTCTCAACTTTAAACTTCTACACTGTAGTTTTGGGGGGTGTCTCTGTTTCTGTTCAAGACAACTAACGAATTGCCTTACAGATTTTTCTATGTGTATTGATTACAGAGCAAAGACACTGAATTTGAAAAACATGAAAGAAGTGGAATATAAATACAAAACAGAAGATAATTGTGTAAGTTAACTTTGTGTGTGTGTTGCACTAATCCTCATTTTCTCTAGTTGGTTACCAGATTGTAACCAGTGAGTTAAGGGAACATTCTTATTATATGATCAGTTGAAATCTAAAGCCAATATGATGCAGTAAACACAAAACTAGTCTGGGCATCAGAAATTGTAATATTTTCCTGGTTCTGCTGCTGGTCTGCAAAGTAAGGTTGAGCAGGTCTTCTTAGATCTGTCTATCTTAGTTTATTCATTATTCTTAAATTAGGAATTGCTTTTTGTAAAAGTTTCCTATTTCCTAAATTGAAGGAAATCTCCTGGCAGCAAGAGCATCTGAGCAGGCAACAGCTCTCTTTATATTCTTATAAGATTTTCTAGTTTCCTGAAAGTCCTTTGGTATTCTCATCATCCACAATCTCTTTTGTGACCCCTTTTCTGCCACCAGTCCCTTGTGATCAGCTGTCCCAGAGGACATCATGTATATCTGGGAAAGGAGGGACAGCAGCATGAAATTGTCACAGACTATTTCACACATCTCACCACTCTGTACTCAAGCAAGGGTACCCTTACATCTGAAATGAAGAATCTCTCCCAAAGACTGTGTTTTTGAAATTTGATTTCTTGCAAACTTGAATCTACCAGTCAGAAATCTAAGATTTTTTGGTTAGTTTCATTACAACTATCATCAAAGTTGTGTGCAGTCAGGCCTATGATAAGAGGAAAAGGATAATGACCTGGAGAGGTGAAATCCCTTCTCCCAGATGAAATGTTAGGTCAGCAGCCAAGGAGAAGCAGAACCATGTGTCCTTTCAGCACAGTCCCATCAATAGGACATCCTGCCTTCTTCACGATGACAGTTTCTACTATGTACATTTTCCCTAATGCTTATGAAGGGTCTTATGCATCAGTAAGCAACGTGCTCATCAGTTATTACCTCATCACTAAGAAGCTCTCCTCTAAAGAGTTTATTTTTTTATGGCAACTGTTTTGCATCAGAGCTATCTTGGTCTCAAAACCTGAACTTGCCTTAGTGGTGTTTACTGTTTTGGCGTACTGAACAATGCTGGAATGTGAAAAGTACATGTGAATGGGGAGAAATCTGAAATGTGAATTAAAACCACTGTTGTCGAGGCTGTCCAATCTGTCAATTATTATATCCTTTTTCATTCTTAAGAAATATGTTGCAGTACCTTTGTCAGAGATGGGCAACCAAAATTTTGTTTGCCTGCTTGTATTCATATCAGTTCACAAAATACTTTGTACAAATCCCTATGTGTCATTTTTTGTTTTCTTATGCTAACTGCTCCCCTGGTTTTTTTTCTTAATCATGAAGATTAATGCCAGTAACCAAGTAATAAAAAGCTAGTGTCTGCAGACAGTGGGGAAAATAACATTTTGTTAAGAAAGAAAATTGCTTAAGAGCTTATTACACAAAACGAAGAAGGAAAGCATTTTTAAGACTTAGGAAAATGTCTTTAATTGAACTTAGAGTCGCTGGGTTACAGCAGGCATTTAGGGTAATTTTTAATGTATGAATGTGAGACTGATCCAAGTTCCCCATGTAAATAACAGCTTACACATGAACAACAGGACTTTTAAACATGAAAATATGCAAGCTTAATGATCTACCCTGCCATTAAGGTCTATAGATTTATAGGGGTTATTTTATCAATAACAGAAAAGACAGTTTAATGTGGAAAAAGTCAAGAAGGCATTTAGAAGCTTATGTGAAACACATTGCATCACAGGCACTCACTGAACTAAACTTACTCAAGTATAGACAGTGGTGTGCAGAGTGCGCAGCGTAATTGCCAGTATCCTAAGTGACAGCAGGGATAGGCCTCCCATGATAATTTTCTTTCTTAGCAAGGACACAACAAAGAAGAAGTCCATTTTTCTCAGAACAGTTCATATTAAAAAAGGAACTAGAACCAAACCAGAGCTGGGAATAAGTGAATCAAATTTGGCACAGATGTCCTTGCCTATGCTGGACGAAAGGTTATACCTAGGTCTGCCATTTGCTTGATATGACATTACAATTTGAGTCTTTCAAGTTTTTCACCTTGTGTCTTTGGAAGCTTATGAGATTCTTGACCATCACAGGCTTCGATCTTTGCACATTAGTCTTGCTTTTTCTTAGTTTTCATCTTCTACTTTGCCAGTTCTGGTTTGACACCAAAGTGCCCACTTGTCTCTACACTCCAGCTGTGTATAGCATTTTTAGGGGAATCTGTGGAATATTGGAGTAGATCTCCAATCAACCACATATTGCCCTTTGTTTTGCCCTTATTTGAGAGGTTACTTGCATGTAATCTTAGCTATCTAAATTGCCAGTTAGGCTTTGCTACTTGGGTGACCGAGGTACGTTGGTGATGGGGTATTTACCACAATCACATTAATAGGTAGATTGCACAAAGTCCCTATACATAGTTTGGAGTTCATTGCCTCAGTTTTGGATGTTTGAAATGTTCACTTAGTCTGTATGGTTGCTGTGGTGGTGTCTGAGAGATCATCTGGTTCCCAGAAGTCTGAATAGCAGGCTACAGTAAGGAGGTAGTTCATGTGGTTTGTGGTGAAGATTTCAATTCCTGTTGTGCTTGAAGGTCTGTTGGGAAAACTTCATGACTGCAATGCAATCCCATGCTTTTTGAACTACTTAAAAAATAGTTTGTGTCAGCTCCACTTGCTTATGTTTGGGTGTGACTTTGTTACATATCTCTGACTTTTGTTAGGAAGAAGAGGGTTTTTGAATCTATATTCTCTTGTAAATTCTTGGCTTTTACTTCCTTTTACCCATTGTCACAAGAAGCTCATTTTTGAGAGCTGATACTCACATAAATCAGATATTTTATTTGAGTAGAAAATGTTTTTTTTCTGTATCCAGCCCCCTTTTTGCACTTAGTGATAGGATATTTTATTGCATATACCACTTTTGTGGACTGAAATCCTTTTGGAGAACCTTTCAGAATCAGACCTGTTGATCTGCCATCACGGTCTCCTGCTGACCTGCTGAGGTGTTGTCAGCTGCAATGTTTGCCCATTAAAATCAGCAAAATTATGTCTTCCATTCTGTTTTCATTCTTTCAAAACAGGCAAAGCTTTTTATGACACTATTGAAGCTGACATTCAATGGTATCATGCTTTGCATGTGAAAATACCTAGTGGGAATCATTGCTGTGCAATGTTAGGGTGATGTGTGTTCAGGGATCCTCTTTTCTTCTCACTGGGATGGAGAATGCTCTGAACTTCCACCTGTAATCTAGAGGTCGCCAGCTGCCGTAAAAGGCTTGCCTGAAAGACAAATTAATCTGTTACTTTTTTTGGCAGCTGGTGCTTATTTGCAGTGTTATTGTGTCTATTTTAGATTTTCTATTTGCATGCTTACTTGTCAGGTAGAAAACCAGAAAATGCAACTGAAAATATTGATAACTTTTACAGGTCACACATGATCCTGCTTATTTCTGCTTACAGTGCTAGGTGTGTTGAAGATTAATATAACTATTTATTGAAATATACATAAAAAACTTTATAAGTAAATGTAATATCTGTCACTAGATCAAATAATGTAACTAGGAAAAATAGAATACCCTAACAACTGACAGACTTTTCCTTAAGTCTGAAACAGGAACAGCAGAAATCTAAGCAGCTGTGCTCCACACTGAATTAGGTCTGTCTGAGACCTAATTTTCCTAAGGAAAAGAGAGACATGGGTCACAACTTGTAGAAAATGGAGAGCTCAGTAGAATTAGTTTAATTCTACCTACCTACAAACCCAGTATTTCAGCTGGGCTTGTGATTGCTGATATTCAATATATTTATATATAAATATTAATTTTCTTACTGGCTTTTGAAGGTATTTTATAAGTCTAGTTTGAGAATGAGAGAAATAGTACTTGCTTTGTGGGAAGTATTCCCCACTGGTACCTGCAAGTTTCTGACCTTCATTTGACATCCTTCAGAAATCGTTCCACTGTGTAACATATATGTTTTGAGCTAAACAAGCTTGGTCTGAATTGACTAAGTATTTCCACAGAGAAATATCCCTGTTGTACTAAAATCATCTTCAGATGACCAAGATGAACATTTTCAGCCTTCCCTAAACCACCTGCAGTGTTTGCTTCAAAACCCTGTGTACTTTTTTCAATACATGTGTTCACCTAATAAAAGATACTCCCTGTCTGCAAACCTTGTCTTTCCTAAGTTTGAGGATCATGCAACATAATGACTATGATTTTCCTTTTATACTAACTTGAATTAAGGATAATTTCCCTTATGGTTTGCTTATATTTCCTTTTCATTTCAGTTGTGTGTGAAGACTGATCAAGACAGTTATCTGTTAAATCCTTCTTGCAATTCAGAATTCCTGCCAGGTTGATTTCCAGGAATTTTCAGGATTTTTAAATAAATTAGTTCAGTTTTTAGTCTTCAAACCCAAGATAATTTTTTCAGCTTTATGTTTCTTTCATTCCACAGGAATCATTAAAACAGGTAAACATAGTTTCAGTCAACAGCCCATTGGTCTTTCTGAATGCCAAGAAATTTCATGCTGACCTGATAAAGATAATCCAAAAGGATAACAGGAGCAGCCAGGCATGTGAAGATGTAAACAAGGTAGGATATGCTATATGCTTGAGTAATCATGGTGACAGTGTTGAAGGTCTTGATTGCTTTCCTTATATTTCATAGAGAATGTAATCAGATATTGAAACAGATATAAAAAGGTAAATGATTAATTTAGAATAGGATAAAGTTAATGTTTATCTTAATCAGATTCAATAAGGATTATTTTCTAATTATTAATTGAAAAGAATATCTTTATTATTACTATATATGATCTTGTATGAGCTATTAAAGCACTGATTCGAAACTCATCAATGTTTCTGGCAGAACTTACATAACTTCAGTTAACATAAGGTGGTGATTTTGAAAAGACAATGAGTAGCTACATGTCTACTTGAATAATATGTGATTTTTTTTGCTGGAGAGCATCCTGGCCTAGTGGAATGTGTCCCTGCCTATGGCAGGGGGTTGGAACTGGATGATTTCTAAGGTCCCTTTCAAGCCATGTATTCTATGGTTCTAGGATTCAACAATGTATGTCTACCACCTCTCTTGTCTCTTGCCAAAAATCTGTGCTACCCATACCTCCTTTGATGGGTGGCTTCCCCTCTTTTTTCAGAAATTCAGCTCAGAGATTATACTGCTTTTATTCCTTGGTTCTGCCAGGCTAACTGATTAGGATTAGTATGATAATAAACTTCCAAACAGAGAAATTACTTAGGATTTGCATGGAAATAATTTATTAATTAATTTAATAAGTCTAATAAGTTAATTTAATAAGTTAATATATAAGTTACTTAGGAAGGAGATTTTATCCTTTGTCTCTTCGCTAAGGTTCTCGGCAGTACAGATGTCTGAAATACTGTGCATGCATTTTTTCTTGTGGAATAAAGGTCTTTCTGTAGCACACAATGGGAATGAAAAAATTTCACTTTGGATTTTGTTTCTGTGCTGTATTTCTGATTTTAACTCATATCTCTACCGAGAACTTAAAATTCATATTGAAATAATTATAAAGATTTTATCCAGATAAAGGTAATTCTTTAATAAATTTTCATGTCAAAAAAGTCCTTACTAAAATATTAGCATAGCAGATGAGATTATAGCAAGTAGAAAATGAATCAAAAGTTAATCTTATAAAATCACTGGCTAGAATTTATCTTTCCAACATCTTTCCCATCTTTTGACCTATCTTTTAACCAACCCCTGCTTCCCCAAAAGCATCATGTTTGTAATATGCTTTCTAGTGGATCCAAACATGACAGTTTGAGTTATCTACAAAGTGGAATATCAGTTTGATATAACTTTAGAAGAACAACTGAGATACATACTCAGCAAATCTTATGTATCTAATAAGCTATTGCATAAAACATGATTTTGATGAGGGGTTAACTTTGATATTGAGAAACAGAATGCTTATATATTGCATTGATTTTCTCTGGTTACTATGCCAGACTAGTTTTCCTTGTTATGTTAATAGTTTGTTGCTTTTATTTCAGTGTGAGAAGAACACATTGCTGTGTTCATTTTCCAACGGAAGCTGTCATGGTGAGTTTATTATTCATAAATGA
The DNA here is from genome assembly GCA_026283785.1 of Coracopsis vasa. Taxonomy (NCBI): domain Eukaryota; kingdom Metazoa; phylum Chordata; class Aves; order Psittaciformes; family Psittacidae; genus Coracopsis; species Coracopsis vasa. The sequence goes on from JANHGB010051577.1 coordinate 35,047, forward strand.
TATTAAAATGAAAATGGATGTAAGCATGCAAAATGGCTCTATGCTTTTTTATTTATTTTTGTGTGAACTCAAGAAGTTTAGAAACTAGTATTTTCAGTTAGACCTAAATGAATGAAGCATGAGTGCTAAATAGTGCTATACTCTTTTAAACTTGGCCTAGTGGGTCTTATTTTTATTCTGTTCTTGACTGACTTTTTAAGATTTAAAAAGCAGGGAACCCAGAAGAATACCTTTTCTGCAGGTGTCCCTGCTTATTTCACAATAATCACTGTGTGTATACTGAGACAGGTATGCCACAGATTGGTCTTCAGACCAAGGCCAAAGAAGCTGTTTCGCTAAGCACTGATTTTTGCTTTCGGAGTGGCTCTTGAATATTAGTATGCAAAAGTAAAAAAAAGGTAAGATTAGAGCCATGTTAAAACTTTGTGATCTTTAAAGCCACTTAGGAGAAAAATCTCATAAAAAGCCAGCTGACTTATCAGTGACACCATGGGCACCAGTACTGTACAGTATATCAGCGTAGTATAAAGAAAAAAACATAAGGGTTTGCTTTCAGCTAAGGATTAAGCTGGGTAAGTCTAGTCTTCTCACCCTTTGTAACACTTAAATCAAACCAGAGCACATACATTCCCGTGGTAGAGCTACAACAACCTATTGCAGAGGATACTTTATACAGATGACTTTATTGTGGATGGAATTAAAACACTGTGTTTATCTAAAATACAAGCATTAAGGCCACAGCAGAGAATCTGATTTGGAGGCTGCTCTCTGAAAGTTTACATTTATTAACTAGACTCATGACATTTTTATGATACTACAGTGTTTAATTTACTTAGGGGTGACAGAGTGCTTTGCTGGAACAAATCGCAGCATAGTGATACTGAAGACTGTATAGCAATACGCTGTAAAATACTAAAAGAGTGCACAGCACCCTATGTGTAAGAAGATCTTGAGAGTACATGCCTCAACCTTGCTCTTTTAGATCAACTGGTTTCTCATGTTACAGAAGTGACAGCGCAAGGCCTCTTTTCTGATTGCTTAAGGCCTGCCTTGAGGACTTCGCTTTGTAGTTCCTTGTACCAACCAGTCTGTGGTGACTGTTCTAGGGGGCTTTAGAAGAAAAAACAGAGAGAAAAAAGAAAAATCCCTATAAAAACAAAATGTGAGGCTTCAATTTTCAGGAAGGAGGGAAGAAGGAGGACATAATCCTTACAGCAGTCATCCTGGAAAGTGTAGCAACTTACATCTTTCTTCCTCTGGGAAATCCTGATTTGATGTTGGTCTGTGTCAGCACCAAATTAAACTGCTGCTGCTGCCCTTGTCACTGGTTCAGAGAGGAAGCAGATCTGTACCTCCCTCCCCATATAGAAGCCAGGCAATCTTTACTGCAACACAAGATGCCACTTGGGTGGGAAAATAGTAGGAGTAATAGGCAGAAAGACTAAGTTCTTTTGTTTTAGAGGGAGAGGAGGCATGTAGAAATTATTACAGTGAGCAGCATGGCAGATCTCATAAATCCTTTCCGGGCTTCCATCACAATAATGTCAGGCAGGAGGTTTCCTTTAAAATTTAGTATTTCTGCTTGGTATGTATCTATTAATGTACATTGGACAGTACAAAGACAGTAAATCTCCAGATGTGCAAGTCCAAAAGGCTCTGGCTTCAGACTACTGTCAGAAAGGAATTAGCACCAACTATAAATCTATACCATGGGGATATCCTAAGTCCTCTCAAGAGTTTAAAATCTTTACCTCTGCTCTGTCAAAAGCACTTAGTTTAACCCATTCTTACATTCAGAATTCCTTTCCTTAATATGTTGGTGTTTTTAGTTTTGTGTATTATGATAACTAGTATGTGTTCACGGAACAATGTAAATAAGATGTGCATTATTTTCTAGTTTTCCCTTTATGAAAGCCAGGAATCATTCATCTGTGTGCTTATTCAGTATACATTTAGTACAGAATGTTCTTAGTTTTAGTACAAGATGGCCTGAGATTGAAGAATGAGTGTAAGACCTTAGCAAATCTTACCAACATCTTTCCAACATGTGATAGTATATAAAAAATAAACCAAACAAAAAACATCATAGTAAAACGTTAGGAAAATGAAACACTCTACATATTTTTTTTCCTTACAGGCAAATATTAGTTAAGCCATAGCAGACGTTTGGATATTATAGAAATGAATGTCATATTAAGAGATATAGTCTGTATGTCCCATACAAACTTTTCCAAACAAGATATTATCCTGACTCATTTAGAAATTCAAATCTGAAGAAGCAATCCTTTAATTCTTGACAGACTATTCCTGTCTAAAAAAATCTCATTAATAATATGTTCCACCCACCGTCATTTCATCCCGTTGCTCTGAAGATACTTCATTTCTGATTCTAAAATGTGCCATTTGTTACAGTTTGGGCCTATTTTGTTAAACTATCATTATTCTTATATGCATTTCTTGACTACTTTCCCTTTTAATTAAAGTTTTCCTTTTATCAAATGTGTAGGTGAATTGTTGCAGTCATGTCACAGTGAGCAACGTGTTTTGATACTAGATTGCAGTGGACTGAATTTCTTTGACTACACTGGAGTCTCAGTGCTGCTTCAGGTATTTTTGACATCACATAAATTCTGTGCATAGAAATATCATTTACATGTGTGAGTTATTGGCACCAGCTACTAGTCACTCCACCTATACTGGTAGATAAACGTGCAACTTGTGGAAAACATGAACACAGTTTTCATATTAAACTAGAATGTGTTAATATTTAAAATTATATAAAAAGTAATTATAAAGATTTTAGGTGACATTCAGTGCAAATGAAAGTATCTGTATGTAGTGGACAAAAGGACTGGGGGGTGCTGGTTCATGGCCAGCTACATACGAGCCAGCAGTGTGCCCAGGCATCCATTCTGGCCTCTATCAGAAATAGTGTGGTCAGCAGGAGTAGAGCAGTGATCATTTCCCTGTACTCGGCACTGATGAGGCCACACCTTGTATACTGTGTTCGCTTTTGGGCCCATCACTACATGAGAGATATCGAGGTGCTGGAGCAGGTCCAGAGAAGGGCAACGAAGCTGGTGAAGGGCCTGGAGCACAAGTCTGACAAGAAGTGGCTGAGGGAACTGGGGTTGTTTAGTCTGGAGCAAAGGATGCTCGGGGGGACCTTATCGCTCTCTACAGCTACCTGAAAGCAGGTTATAGTGAGGTGGGGGCCAGTCTCTTCTCCCAAGTGACAAATGACAGGACAAGAGGAAATATCCTCAAGTTGTGCCAGGGGAGATTTAGACTGGATAGTAGGAAAAACTTCTTTGCCAAAAGGGTTGTCAACCCTGGGACAGGCTGCCCAGGAAGTGGTTGGGTCACCACCCCAGAGGTATTTAAAAGACGCTTAGGGACATGGTTTAATGGTGGACTCGGCAGTGCTGGATTACTGATTGAACTTCATGATCTTAATGGTGTTTTCCAGCCTAAATGAGTCTATGTCTCTACATAATCAGTGGTTCTATATAGTGGGCAAAAAGTTATGCTCGTAAGCTATTCCTTATGTTTCCATTGAGACTGGCATTTAATAGTTTTGCAGTGGGTACAGATTTAAGTGGGTAGGCAAAGTTTGGTTCATATAATTTTTTTGAGTAAGACAGAAGACTAGATTTGAAATTAGGTCTCAGCCCCCTGCTTCCAAAAGATCTTGAGACCTCAGAATTAACTGCATGTTATGTCAAAGAAGTATTTGACTATGAGAGGTAAGGTTGGGAGTGCAGTGTCTGAGGGAATGACTGATCCAAAACTGAGTTACTCAGAGGAGAAACATACTCAACATGTACTTATTGTTACATTCCTTGACTGCTGCTAAAGTTGAAGGGATTTTTATACTTATTTGGGCTTTTGTTTTGTTTTTAAAATAGGGTATTCTGACTTGTTTCTCATTTAATTTCTCCTCTCAGAATTGTTCCACTTTACATGGGTTATTTAAATATTTTTTGAAGCAAGGTCTGCTTTGGATGTTCCTTATCTGCCAGGAAAAGGCCCTCCTCTGGTTATAGGGTTATTTTCAGATTCTTTTTACTTTATAGCTTTTTGAATGTTTAGTCTCTGTGAAGTTGAAAGTTTTTAAAGAAAGAATAGAGAACTTTCTGCAGATAGACTGCTGTGAGCCTCTATGTTTCCTAGGTCTGATTCCTGTCGTTGTGGACTGGTAGGTAAGCATACGGACAGGAGGTGGAAAAACTTGCTGAAAAAAGGAACTGTGAAAAAAAACCCTGAAAGTATACTAAAAAATACAAAATTGTTAATCAAAGTCAGATTTAATTCTCAGCAGTTGTAGAGTCCTTTGAAGAGTGGGGAGAAGATTAGTGTGGGTTTGCGGTGTTACGATTATAGAAGAGCGCACTCTGGTGGCCACTAGTAGTATAACTTCAACAGCAGCGCCGTGTTCTCTGCCTGCTTTGAATATCATCTTTTTGGATATTTTATTCTCTCTTGGTATTTTGAACAGGTTTCTTTTTTTTTTATTTTTTTTTCTAATTTCATGTTTTCACACATATAGATTTACATGGACTGTAAAAGCAGGCACATCGATGTGTTACTAGCACACTGCAAAGGCAAGTATCAGCTTACAGTAAAACTCTTAACTTGATGGTTTATATATATCCTCACTACCTAAGCAATGCTCACATTTGTTTTATTGCAGCTTCCTTGATAAAAGCAATGCAGTACGGTGGAAATCTTGAATCTGAAACTCCTGTCTTCTTTGAATCTATTTCTTCAGCAATCGATGCCATTCAGATTCACAGGGTGAGACTTACAGCAGGGGTAGGTAATGTCTGGAGGGCTTCTTGGATGCTCACAGCAATTGAACAACCCTTGGATTTCTTAAAGCTACTTTACACAGCACCACACTGCTCTGACTGAAAGGCTTCTGGATCCTGAGCAAGTTTGTTTCAAGCTAATAAGCTGGTCTGTACCCTGCACTGTAGTGTGCTGTGTTGGCTCACTGGTGGAAAGAAGAGAGAGGAATTGCATGAGGTATAAGGGAGAGCTAGAGGGAGAACTAGATTTGGCTCAGAAATTGAGGCTTGAGGCCTGAACATACATTTGCTTGAACACATATTTACTTGCTCAGTAATTCTTGCATTCCCTGTTTAAAAGCCTGGGCTTTCCTCACAAACCATGTGAGTTTTTCCCGTTGTAATACCAGTGTAACTGAATGTGCATTACAAGTAGTGTGCTTTCCTTTCCATGGTTCTATTTACGATTCCAAACATGGTTAGAGCTTGGCTCAGAGCCTTCTCCAAGAGACATTAAACTCATCATGGTCTGTGGTTTTGGGTTTTTTCCTCCACTTTATATTTTACTAATTAAATTAGAGTTGCCTGTGGACAAAATCACTTTTCGTTGATTTATCCAGACAAGGTAAGTTGGCACAGTTGGTCTAGTGGGTTCACCAGAAAAACCTGTTCTATTCAGAGCTTTTCATAATTTCTCATTTTGTTGCCCTGCAAAAAAATATAATTTATTGAAATGGTAACTGCAGGGCAAAAATAGTAGGGATGGCTATTGTATATTTTGTCTGGGTCTGGTTAGATGAATTAGGATGATTGTTGTGCTGTAAAATGTCTGCATTCTTTACAGGCATTAATTAACCTTCCTAACATTCTTGTAAGACAGTTATGTATTAGCAGTCTCATTTTATGAGAATGGGACATGAACACACCAGGACAAACATTCAAAGTGAAAAGGGGGAGTTAGAACTCAGAAGCCCACTTTTCTAGAAACTGACGCTATATTTTGCCAGAGCTGCTGGACAAATCAGAACTCTGAATAGTGGCTTAGTGTATTAAATGTAGCCTCAAATTTTAAATGTAATTATGGACAGTCTCTGTATGATGCTGATGCTTCTTCAGAGTATTCAAAGCATGTGCCTTGGGATTTTTAAATGTGTTCCTTATGTTTAACACCTGAAAATAAGATGAACAGGAATAGAAAGGCAGGGTGACCGCAATAGAAGTACCACACTGTAATTGACACAAACGATCTATCTACTCTTCCTCTGCTTTTTTAAGATGCTAGGGTGAGAAGGTATTTTGAGTGTTTACATGAAAGAAAAATGGCAGAAAAAGATGGGATGGCATGGAAGAGGGGATGGGAGAGGAAAAGAGAATGGAGTGGAGCAGGGTGAAATGGAGATGAGAGAAAAGGAGAGAGGGAGAGAGCAAGGAAAAGAGAGGAGGAGGGGGGGAGGAAGAATGCAGCAACTCAAAACACTCCATATGGCAATTGTTAAATCAGTCAAAAACTTGACAAAATAACTCCTGCTACATTGAACTGATACAAGACAAATCAGACAACAGATCAGAGGGAGCAGATTGAGGATGTATGGATCCTTCCTTGGCAGTCTGCAAGAGATTCAAAACTTCCACTGAAAGCACTTCATCCTTAAGCTCTGTAAAATTAGGAATGTAATAATTTCTTCTACATTAAAAGAGCAGTATGCTCACATCAAATTTTCTTCCACAACAGGATGCCAAAGAATTAGAAAGGATGTACAAATGAAGGAAGGTTAACATGGTACACTCCATAAAATAAAACTGTAGAAAAAGCTTGGAAAAGTGATAGGAAGAAAAGATATTAAAGTTAAGCACTGAGGAAATATGATGGTGAACTGGTCAGTTCAACAGCTGTTTGTCTTAGTAGATCCTGGCATAATAGATTTGAAATCTGAAAAATCCTGAGGAGCTGTCAGATGTCCAGGCTTTCTCATCTACTGTCAAAAAAGGCCCTTCCAAACAAAATTCTTAGGGCTTTTCTGAGTACCAATTCTCTAAGGTAGAAGTAACTCTCGCTATGAATTCCCATTTACTAGGCAAGACTCCCAGGCCTTTTTTATCTTATGCCAGTAGAAGAACAACTTGACGAAGCTTGGGTTTGTTGCAGGCTGACATCATTTTCACAGATGCTGCCAAAGAAAGTAATAGACAACATATCGAATTTCAAGACGATACGGTCTCAAATGGCTCTACAATTCCATTTACTATGAAAATAACAGATTATGTTCAGCTAGGCTTAATATTTCTGGCTTAGGGAGCATAGCCTGGTGCTCATTTATTTCACCATAAATGTTCATTAAAAAAAAGAAAAGGGGTGGGGGGTAGGATTTGCTCATGAAGCTGGAAGCTTAAATTTTGAATCATGCTGAAAAATAATAGCTTGACAAAAGAAATTCAAGTTAGGTATTAGTGGGTAAATGCATTCACCCAGGAAGTCACCAAGGCTCCATTGGGTATGCTCAAATGATGGTAGGTGTTACGTGAAGAAATCTAATATATAAGTTGAGTCTTGCACCAAATGACCCAGAAGCTCCCTCCACCTATAAGCTTTGTGAACGGTGACAACCATAATAAGTGGTGGCACTTGTGGAATTCCTTCCTGCCATGAAGGATAAATTATTATATAAAGGCCGTCACATGCGATACATCATCTACAATTTTTTTCAGTTCTTACTGCAGCTGCTATTTGAAAAAAATAAAACCTTTCCCTAAAAAGGGGCACAAAAAAGCATAGAGCTCTTTGACATAATAGAAATTCACTCTGAAGCTCTGTACAAGTACCATTGTCTTTGTCCTATTTGCCTTTGGTGATGATAGTGTCGCCAGGACTGTTTGAAACACCAAAACTCAGAAAAGAAAAGCCATTCTACAGTTAAGTAGAAAGCAAATATTCTTGGCAAGATTTGACTCATTCTGGTTAGGAAGAGGTAGTAGAAAGAGTAGTAGGTCAACCCTATGATTTTGATTCATTTCTATAACTGACAACAGTGAATGGAATGATGTCATCTTCAGGACAACTCCTGAAATTCTGCAAAATTTTTAAAATGTCAACGCATTTTTCATGTATGGTTTCTGACGCAGACTACTGGAATAGAATAAAATTTTGAGGCTAATGCACCAACATTTCAGCTCATTTATTCCCAGTCT
>JANHGB010051578.1:0-10018 GCA_026283785.1 Coracopsis vasa
TCAAGGCCAGGTTGGACAGAGCCTTGGGTGACATGGTTTAGTGGGAGGTGTCCCTGCCCGTGGCAGGGGGGTTGGAAGTTGATGATCTTAAAGTCCTTTCCAACCCTAACTATTCTATGATTCTATAACTAGTGAGGAAACTCATTTAAAGTGGTTATAACTAGATCTGGGTGGAGTGTTTTTCAACAGAGGGTATCAACCCAAAACTGAAGGATGTGTGCTGTGAATTTTGAGAAAGGTTAGTGAGTTATTTCAGTTGAGGGGAAAGAAAGAATCACTTTCTTATTTGGAAGCACTGACATTCTTTTTATTTGAAACATTGACTTTTTCTTCAACAGCTTCCTGTGTTTAAAATTTGCTCCAACAGCAAATGTTAGTGAATGGATTTAAATGACCTTTCAAGTGAAACAGTTTTGTAGGCTGATTCCAAGCAGAGTGTTCTTGTTTGCTTGTCTCAGTGATGACTCGAGAAGAAAAAAAATCTGGTTTGATTTATTTGGAGACAAACATTTTCCAAAGTTCATCCCAAACCCCTGAAAAATTCATTATTTATCAGGTTTTAGTCATCAGCTGGCAAAGAGCATCCTTTTACTTTGGCTAAATCACATTTAGCAATTTAGAAAGAAAAGCATTTATTTTACAATTAACCCTAGGAAATTTCCACCTTTTAAGCTAATATATACTGATACTGTGGTAATGACATGCATTTTCCTTAAAGGTTGCCTTAATGTCTCTGTTTAAATTGGACCTATGTAGACTTTGATGCGAATTGATGAATTTGCCAACATCTTTCAATGACCTTTATGACTTGGAGCTTTCCAGAACTGACTTTAATTAAAGATGAGATGGAATCAAAGTAAATTCTTAAAACCTCTGGTTTATTATTCCCTATTAGAATTCTCCTGAACTACCCAGCTGTCGGAGATGGAATGGAATTTATTGTGAGGTTATTCACTTAGATAATTAAATGAACCTGCAGCTTTAGTTGATATGGAAATGAAAGAAGGCAGCAGGGTGCCACATGTGACAAGTTTGCTTCCTGGCAGACTTCTTGGGATTATTTAATTGTCCACCCACAGTTTGAGGAGGGTCCTTTGAATTTCTGCTTTTGATATTTTTAATCTATAATAGAGTCTGCAAATATGAGAACTCCCAGCAGTGTTCAGCTCAGCTCTTCTTTCTGTGTTGAGCCTGAAGGGGAATACAATAGGAATTACACAATCTAGCCCCTAATATATCAGTTATTCCAAGTGCACCCCAAAATATTCTTTCCTGCCCTCACTGACGCATTGAAAGCTAATTGCAGAGAAAGAAAGGAATGGCTGGGAAGAACAACGCTCTGTGATGCAGAGGCTTATAGAGGGGCTGCCTGCCTTGTTGTGCACCAAGGGCATTTTTGCAAGACTACTTGGTTTCTGTTGCTGTGGCTCATAGTGCTGGAGGAGGGCTTTCTATAGAGTGGGTGCCATCAGCATTTGGCTGTTATGAAAGCCAACATGGTTGAATGAAACCATATGCTATTCATAATTGTTTTCACAACACCTGCAGGATTGATTTTAAAATAAATACCCTGAAATGTGAGGAAAGCCTAACTAGAAAATCCTGACTAATGGGAGAAAGAGAAGCTTGCAATGCTAAGCCTGGACCTAGGGATGGTTTCATCCATTAGTACTTTAGCAAATTCTCTAAGAAGAGGATGGAGATGGTGAAAAAGGTGGGTGTTGGAGGGACCGTTATGGTGAAAGCACTTGTTAAAACCCCAAACCTACAGCACTTCGTGCTTTCCAATCCTATGAGGCTGCTTGACATGGCCTATATAAAGGCCAAGGGAAAGCATCATCAGGAAAGGAACAGAGATGGCAAGGAGGCTGAGGCAGACCAAAGGCTGCTGATGAGAAGCCTCATGCAAGACAGTTAATTTGGTGCAATGCTTTTGGAAAGCTAGGTTAAAACTTTGTTTTTAAGAGGAATTTAAGAGCCATGCTTTTCTGACAGCAGGGTGATGTTTGAACCTGCAGGTAAGTCTCAGCTTGCTGTTTCCCCTCTTTTCCAAAGAAGAAAGTAGTTTTCTGTTGGCTTGTTCTGGGATCTGACTGCTTCCTTATGTGTGCTGGCTCAGCCAGTTTTCTGCTGAGTTTATGTGATCTGCATTCTGCAGGCTCTAAAACCAGCCTGACCAGGGTCTCCATGGTGGTGCCACAATACAGGGAATCCTATTGAGTGAGGTGGGGAAGGTTGAATCCCAAGTTGTATCTACACTGTGCACACCACTGTGAAAATACCTGCTCTTCCAGGGGTAAATTTATCTTCTGGCTGGAGGTAGAGGAGAAGAGGGTCCATGGGTGCAGTGAGCTGTGCCTTGCAGAATACAACCGCAAAGCCAAAATATTCTTTTTGGTCACTGTTAAGCCTCTACTGTTTTGGCTTTCACAGGTGGCTGCAAATTCGATACCATGTAATAAATCCTGATCTGTTTATCATAAAACAATTTCCAAACTATGTAATCTTAATTTTAATTAACAGGTCTCGTGAATACAGAAGCTCATAAATTCAGTGCTCTCTTGGGGCTCAAGTGATTTAATGCAGTACTAATTTCGGTAGCTCTTCTATTACACCTGCAACTCTTTGATATTGCTTTTCTTGGCTGACTGTGTTTATTACTCTTCCAGGGGGTACTGTCTATACCAACAGTGCATAAAAGGAGAGACGTTGTACTGCTGGCTGTTGCGTTAAATGCAACATCACTAGGACTGCTCTGAAAGGTTTAATAGTGCTGCTGATATATTTCCTAGCTGTTTCTACAAGTCTGGATTTTCCAAGCCCAGAAACTCACCTCTGGATTTCTCCAAGGTTTCCTACTACCTCCTCCCACAAAAAAGTCTTAGTTCTTAATGACATGAAGATAGAAATAGATATTCTTTTGCACACTGTTTGCTGTCACAGACTTCAGCTCTAGGAGTCTCCATAGCTGCTGGGCCAAGCAAGATTGATGCAGCATTGGTAAGCAAAGTGTACTTCTACCTCCTGTGCCCTCTTCTTTGAATGGAGAGAAAACTGTTATTAAGCTGTGTTTAAAGTGATTGACTTTCATGCAGTCACTTGTCAGGCTTTGTTGATATTCTTTTTCTAGAGTGAACAACTCATGTAAGACAACATTGTATTCCCAACCAAGAGGCCACATAGTTTTATGGGTCTCATCATATTCTTCCTTGAAGATATGACTAGAAGGAAAATTCAAAGGTTGGAAAACATCATTCTAAGGCTGACTTCCACATGTGTGCTCCTTGACTATGAACAAGCCTGCGTAATTGCTTCCATGGCTCTTGGACACCAGGACTAATGCACGCTCATATGCACATCATGCATCCTCATGAATGTGTCATGAAGCCTGCTGGCAGTCGCTGCTTGTGACTTGCTCATTGAAGGAAGGGAGCTTTGCATTTCTGATAGTGATGGAGCAGTGGATACAGTTGAAAGAGAAAAATCAGTCTCTAATCTCATGAGCATACTTTGGTTTACATTTTATTTAGGTTTAATTTTTACTACAAGAAAGTGCATGTTTACTAAAACCCATGTGATTGAGAAACTGATCTATCCAGTTTAAACCCTCTAAGGAAGTTGATCAAAGGCAGTCAGGAGAACTGCATACCCACAGCTGATCTTTATTATTTATATATAGTGGTATATTGATGGTATCTTATTTAATTTTCCATTATTATTATGATTTTTCCCCTTAAATATTTTATTCAACTGCTTACTGTGAATCAAAGAAACTAAGGAATTTGTGGTAAGAGTTTTGCTGCGGTGTAATATCTGAAATCAGCATAGGAATACAAGAGTTTTAATACATAACAACAAAAGAAATGAACTAATAAAGAGCAAGAGTGTTTATGAAGAATTAATGGAAAGCAGCTCAAGGGAAAAGAGGAAGATGCTGATGGATCTCTGGCAATGCTCAAGGCCAGGTTGGACGGGGCTTGGAGCAACCTACTCTAGCGGAGGGTGTCCCTGCCCGTGGCAGGGGTTGGAACTGGATGAGTTTCAAGGTCCCTTCGTTTCCTCAGAGGGCTCTTCTCTCTTCCCCTTGTGTACAATGAAACTAGTTTTTCCTGGAGTCATTGGGTCCATATCCAGGCTGACAGACAGCCGAAAGTCCTAATGGCATGACTGCTACCTTGGCTTCAGGTAACTCTACCTGCTGTTTAATGAAAGATACCTGCATTTGTGTAGCATTATTTGGCTCTGGCAAACTTGTTGAAACCATTTTGTACAAACTCTCTGGGGACTCTGAGGGTTAAAAAACCCCAACCTACAACAATCCAAACTCTGATTTGTTCAGTTTTCTCTCCTACTTCTAAATTTGTGGTGTTTGTGAAGTGATTTTTAAAAATGAGTACTTCTAAATGACAACACATCACTCATTTGAGTTAATTTCTGCCTCACTTAAAGGGTTTGCAGATTTTTGGGGCTTTTTTAACAAACTTGGGTTAAACAAAGTAGATCCCAGTTAATTATCATGTGGCTTGTAATGTGATTTGTGAGTACCATGCACGTCTCTTAGAGCCAACTCTGCTCTTTAGCATTCAGAAACTAGCAGTTGCTGTGCATTCTTAAGCAAAAATGTGTCCTGTTGGCTGTAAAGGAGTATGATGCATTCCTGTGAGGAAAATGATAGTAATACAACATAATATAGCATCTTCCTTTGGATGTAGCACAAAAGATCAGTCAAATTGCAGATGCTGTTTATGCATGAAGTGTAGAAAACAAAACATAATGCAAATAGAAGAGTGGTCTATTGCCTTATGAAGGGAAAATACGTGTCTCCATCAGCTTCCCTTTGTTCTTATAAAGTGTATGTCCTGATATATAATCTGCTGTGGCATGCACGTGCTCCATGGGAGCTTCACACTGATGAGCAAAAGACAGTTTTAGGCACGTTTTTGGATTGCTGCAATATGATAGGACTCCCACATGCTCAAGTAAAGTGTTATGGGAGTGCTGAAATCACAGTTCCTTCACTTGTTATTCCGAGTGCTGAATTTCTGAAGAGAACCCCAGGTGTTCAGCTTTGCCCTTAGCATATGTCCTTTACACTGATTTACTTGCCCTAGCAGGGCAGCTGCCCTGTCACTTCTGCTGGGGTAATTCTCCTGTGGTGGTTGAACAAGCTTTTAAGGGAAAATCAACTCCAGCTGGCTGAGCTACCCCAGCTCATGAGCAGTCCTGAGAGTGGTTCTGTGACCAGTTCAGGGGCACCTGATGGGGCAGAGATAAGAGTCTGTGGGCTGGAGGTGAAGAGGCAGTGTCACCACCATGCTGAGGCTTGGCCATATCCAAATTCAAAGAGCTGCCTGGGGACAGCTGCATTCTCCTTCCCCCTCAGTACTACCCTGGCTTTATTTCTCAACAGCAATGCATGTTTTTGCTATTTTTCCTATTTTAAAACAGCTTTCCTGAAGAAGGGAGGACTGTCTTTCCTCCTCTTCTTCTCTGCAAGGTTTTGTGAAGAAACCGATCTCTGCCACTTCATCAGCAGTGTGTGCACATCCTTATTTCCAAAGTAGCAAAAGCATTATAGGGTGTTAGTCATCCTTTGCTCTCTCTACAGGTGGAGAAGTATGTTGCAAAACTATCATGATTGCCACACTTCTTAGCGAGAGTCCTTGTTGATCTCTGCTGTTATCTGAGCAGCTCTCTGTTGAGTACTTCCCTTGAGAGTGTTCTTGGCCTACTGATGCATGGCAATGTGAGTGTGTTATGCCTACGACCTCTTAGGTACACATGAACACTCAGGAGACATTTAAACCGCTCAGTCTGATCAAAGAAAAGGCATCTGAAAAGACTCCAGTTCTCTCTGCATGCACCAAGAAAGACAAGCAAGTGATGAGTGTACACAGTTGGCTATGTAATATTTATTCTGATAAGTATCTCTGCCCTTTGAAAGCAGAAATGGCAATGTTAGCTGCTAGTAATCACTTAGGAAGATGATGTATTTAAGAACTGATAAGGTTTATCCTACTCTTGTGTGTGTGCCAGAGTGACTTTTATGTTTTTAAATAGGTGTAAACTGGATTTTGTGAATATTAAGGGAATTCTCCAGGTCCCCTGAACAGTGAAGTATGTTGTAGAAGGCTGTGATCCAGCTAGTGAAGATGAGTGTAGTAGCAGCTTGATCTGCTATGCCTGATGATCTGCAGATTTGGACCTACTGGAGAAATGTAGCCTTATGGACCCAAACTGTTATATTTTATACAACCACTTTGCTTAATGGAACAGGCTGGAAAAAGGATTTCTCTCCTATCCTGTGATAGTTTTGAGTAGGATGAAATTCTGAAAACAAATGTAAATCTAATAGACAAAAGTTGATAAAATTGGAAGGCTCGGTTGATTTTTAATGCCAGAAATCTTGGAAATCTCTGGATGAAAAGTCTTTCAGGAGAAAAAGAAAGATTTTCTGTGTATGTGGGGAAAGGATTCATGGGATTGTGCCATTTTTCATGTTAGCAAACTGAATCAGCCGTAAAATTCCATCTCTGGGGGTGAACAATGTGACTTTATATGGAGCATAAGCCAGGGCACTCTCTAAGCTATGCCACAAGTATAACATTTTATAGAGGAAAGCATTCGTGCTTTTCATGAAGTCAGAATGGGGTCCCAACAGTGTTTAGTTTGAGTTGCTCCTGTCAGGAGGAATAGAACTTTTAGTTAAAATGACAGTGTCAGACTGGTCAGATTTCCATTATCATTTTTAAGGAGTGCTTTAAGGGAGCTCTACACATGACAGAGATTGTGATACTGATGTGATTTAACAGAAATGGACTCAATTTTCTAAGCTGCTCCTTCAGGTGTTCCAATGTGTTTCTTAGGGTATTTAATAACTCCAGCACATCACATTTGCTGCAAGGCCAAAGGACATTCTTTGTACTGATATTTGTACAGCCTTTGGTATCCTGAGTATTTAAAAATCAATTTTAATGCTTTTGAAATAACTAATTGTTCGTTATTCTCATTCAATTTCAGCCTCTTTTACCTTCTCCACTTCAATTTATCCTCTTTAGTGCTCCCCAAACCTCAACAAACCCTGATCTTTCTTAGCCAAAGAGGAAAATGAATCCCAGAATGGAGAGAGATGCTTGGTAGTGCATCCCCATGGGACAAACCTGTCCCACCTTGCCAGCCAGCAGCTGCTGAGCACCCCACAGCACCCCAGTGTCCCTCCAGGGTGTTGCTGAGTACTTTTTATGGACTAGAAGAAGCAAATCCAAACCCAAGGCTACCACTTGCCAGGCCAGGCATGGATGCAGGAGAGGGCTCTGCAGAAAGAGGGCTCAGCCTAGATCTTGGACTTAAACTGGATCTGGGCTTGCTTTAGAGTAACCAAGGGTTTGGGAGATGAAAGAGAAGATGCTCTACATCTAATAGCTTGCTTAGTCACATCTTTGGGACAACAGGGTTTAAGTACGGCATGATCTGGCTCCAGGCATGGTTCGTTTCTGTGGCTGAAGGGATGCAGGAGCAGAGCTGGCCCTGGGCTTCTCACTTGGAGCTTCAGTTGCCAGGACACCTGAGCTTTCCCCAGCACTGGTCCCTTGATGAGTCTTTCTGACCCTTTGTGTGTCTTCAAATGAACACAAAAAGGCATACTCAAGCTCTTGAAATTGGACTAGTTTCTTGCTTTTGCATATGTTAATCTAGATGAATCTGTTTACCAAGTCCAACATGACTCTTCTAATTTGTGGTATAACTGAGAGCAGAGTATCACCACATTCATTACAGGGGAGGTGCAATTAACCTGAAAAGCTTAATTACTATTTCAGTGCATTGTTTGGGTTCTAATATTTCTTTTTTTCATTATTAGGATCACTGAAGAACAGCTTTCAGCTGAACTTTCAAATATGTTTTCCATCATGGTTTAGAACTGGATTGTGTCCAATAGAATCTGACTAACCAGGTATGTCTATTTAGAGAGACCTATTTCAGTTCTCCTTTGGTGACCTTACACAGACACTCAAGGAGGATGTAATGAAGCAGTTTTAACTCCAAGTGCATCAAAGTTTTGGGCTAAGTTTAATTTTGGTGTTTCCATTTTGCTAGGGTTGAAAGAATACTGAAAGCTAAAGTGTTTTTAGGGAGAAATAGCAGGAAGACAACTTTTTAGAGTCCTGCAGTGAGGATTATGGTTGTTATGGTTACTAGATTAGCTATATTGCTTCCACATCTGAATTCATCCAGAGTCTCACCCCCACTGGAGGATATGGATTTCCATCCTACAAGATGTACCTTGGCAAACTGGTCCACTCATTTGTCACCATTGAGAAATGAAAAGGGCCCACAGCGATCTCTTCTGTCACAATTGTTTCAGGCTCTCCAGCTGCATCTGTGGGCTCCAAGTGTGTTACGGTTATGACAGTTGATGGAAATGACTCAGAAATTATAGTTCTCGGAACAGAGCACTGTTACTTAATAAATCCAAGAGCAGAGTATGAAGGATAAGGATGTAAACTACAAATCCCATATCAATATTCCTTTAGGAAAATATTTCCTCATTATTTTATGAAGTTTAGTGCATTTCTGACCTGCACTTTTATTAGCACACTTAAAAGGGAACCTTAGACAAACATATTCGAGCAAGAAAGACCCCCAAAGAAACATGCTTTTAGCAAAAGGATCCTTTTTAGTTTCAACTGGGACTAAAAGAAGCTGGCTGCACAAGAGCAGCCTATGGAAAAGCTGCATGGAGAACAGGAGACCTTGAACCACAATGGAAATCTCAAAATGCTTGAAAACAGTGAGGGATTTAGGTGGAGAAATGCAAAGAGGACTTTTATTGCTGTCCCTTTTCTCTCACTTACCTAACTTCTGAAAATCATCCTCCTCCTCTCTGTAGGGCTGATGTGTTAGAAAGATCAATGTCCTTTGATCTCTTGAAAGCAAACCTTGTTAATCCAGCCCTGACATGCACGGCTGGATTGGATTCCTTTACCTACACTTGTATGTTTTCTTCTTATCTAGTGTATTTTATCTTCAGAGTATTGTTCTCTTCTCTAGTGATCGATTTGCCTCTGGTGATTTATCTTTGCTTCCAGGCATGCAGCATTTCAGTGCTTTCACTGCAGCACAAGTATTGAACACTCCAGACGTGACTTCACCACCTTGAACCCAAACCTCGACCTTCCCAGTTCTTCAGGCCTCTCTAGTACCTTCCTGCAAATGTTAAAGGAAATCTTTATTGATTCAGTATAAAATGAATGGTACAGCACTTGAGTCTTCTGATGTGTTTTGCATCAGCTTCCCGTTTGCATTTCTGGGTGTATCCACATCCCTCTATTAAAGCTGTTGGTAGGAATCATATACTTATGACATTAGCTGAGGGACAACTGGGGCTGACACATATTAAGAGGCGTAACAAGTGGCCTGAGGGATTAACAGCTTGTGTCAAAATAGTCTGTTGACATCAGGCAGCAAACAAACCTTGTCATCTGGACATCTGCTTTGGCTTTCAGAGGATTCAGTCTTTTCCAGCCTGACACAAATGTTGATTATAAAGCTGACTGCAGAACAAGTGTTGTGAGAGGCCCAGTTTAAAGGCTTCCTCCTCATGTGCATGATAGAGCTCTTCACTCACAAACAGAAAGCTGGGATGCTGGGATGTTACTCTGCTGGTTGATAAGATCCATAATGGGAGGGAATCTGAGATACAACAGTGTTCAGTTAAACCAACATACATAGTGAACTCAGGAGTCCATGTTCAGAAACACAACTGAACTGTGACTGGTGGTGACGAGCCAATGCTTCAGCTCTTAGTTTAGGAAGCATCATCTCCAGAAGCATAGATGCTCTCTGATCATGAAATCATTAAAAACAATAGCTTGTACCTGGAGAGGTGCAGCCCCTGCTGACAATAAACAGGCTCTTTGCTGCTGCAGAAGTTATATGGAGGCATTAACTGGTAAATTGTTTTTTTTCAGGGTATACTTGTGCATGGCCTTCCCTTTGTCTCTGAACTGCAAAAATGACT
>JANHGB010051579.1:0-12275 GCA_026283785.1 Coracopsis vasa
AGCACAGCCACACTGCTGACACACACTACTTGGTCCCTGACCAGGGTCCCTAACCCTGGCTGCAGCCAGGAACTTCTCATCCCCCAGCACCCAACCCAAAGGGATGACAGGCTTTATCTGGTTCACAGTAAGGAGCTGCAGTAAGGAGGTGGCTCCAGTAACCATGAAACACAGGTCTTGTGGCCATTCAGAATTACCCTGATTAGTGTAAAACTAAAATTAAGCTCAACTGATAAAATGCCAGGCTGTCAGTTGCCTTGGCTGAGAAATGGTCTGTAGCTTTTTTAACAAAGCAGCAAGACCCAGCAGGTGCAATTTACCAGACAGTAACCCACCATTCACAACACAAATGAGAAGTAGGGCCTTCCGGGACAGGCAGACTGAGAGATTCTCACCAGTAACCTGGAAATGACCACTCTGGGGTTTTGTTTCTCCAAAGTAAAAAAAGTAAAAAAAACAGTAAAAAGTTCTGGCCTTGCAATGTTTACAGCATCTTATCAGACATGTGACATCCTTGGCAACTGGCTTTATTATGATGTATGTAAGCAAATATCTACAGCTGCAGTGATATAGACCATTTGTGTGTTTGCTTCAAGACATAAACCCCTTCTCTCAGTTTTTTAAGATTATGCACCGAATATTTGCTCAAAAGCACTTCATTCGTGTGTTCAGAGAACAAGACTTCCAGATTTAGTAAGAACATACTTACAACCATGAAATTGCTGAGAGACAACACAAGCAGCAGAGATGACACACAAGCCATTTTTTAAATAAAAGGACCATGGCTTTTACATACCATACCTTCTTCATAAAATCCCTTTCAATCTCGCAGCTTGGAATTTAACAGCATCCCAGTATGGTTTAAATGTTTTCTTCACTGCAAGTTCACTGTGCCGAGTAAATTAACTTCTAGTTTGTGCATAAAAAAGAGACTTCTGCTTTTAATAAAGATAAGACTTACTTCAAGCAGATCTGAAAGCATCCTGTCCTGCCAGCTGCAAGTATTGCACAGTTCAGAAGAACAATCTGCTGGGAACATCACATTGAACACAACTGGTTCATGACATGAGAAAGTTTGCTTTTGCAACCTCTTCCTTGGGCAGCTACCTTTCTGCTTGTCACTTCACACACTTGCTTCCAGGTACGCTGAAGAAGACTAGATACAGTCCCATACAGACAGGCCTCAATATGCAGCTTTTCTGAAAGAAACAGACCTGTTCTTGTGAAATATTTGAACTGGTTGTCATCAATACTAGCACTGAAGTATTCTTAGCTGGAAGCCAAACAAGAAGTACATAATGCACCTACAGAGAGCAGAAGAGTCCAAGACGAGTCAGAACATCTGACAAACCAAGTGCTATTTTCTCCCATGTGATGCTGAATTCACAACTGGCTCAGGCTGCAGAAAGGATCCTGCAAGAGGCAATACAATACATCCTGAATACTCCCAAACTTCTGAACTAAGTGACGGCTAAGCTGTGCCTCCCATCAGTTTATTCACTGCCATGTTCCTGAAGTCCTCATGCACACACCCCGCCAGGTAAAGATGACGGATGCCTGGCTGGTTTTGGATTTGCCAACTTTTTTTTTCCCTTCAAACCCCTTTCTAAGCAAACAGCTGACTGTGCACCTAGGCTCTCAATGTTTTAAATCTGTAAGACAGCTTTGGCTCCTACTTTTGCAGGAAGGACCACACTGAGAGGAAGGAAAAGAGAAGAGGACCCTCTCCCCCGTCTGCTCTCTCGTACCAGGAGCACTTTTAAATGCTCCTGTTCCTTTTTCCCCCAGTACAATATGCATTTATTCCCATTTGGGGAGAAGCCAGATCCAACTCCTACTTAATAGAATGCTCTCCATAAAACCTCTACCTTTCTTATAACTTATGGCGTAGGCATAGGCAGTCCTAAACTAAGCTTCCTGTAATTCAAGGAAAACATGAGTTTCCAGGAAAATATCTATGCTTTTGAGCAGCTTGCTGTAAGACGTAAGTAAGCCTTTGAGAATGGGAAGGGACTAAAATCCTGTTTATGTTACGGACTGCTCTTCATAGAGCTTCCTCATTGCTTGATGCACATCCTGGGAACTTACTTCTCCATCACCTCAAGATCTAGACAATGCTGCCCAAACACCACCACGTTAGACACCTCGAGGTATGTTCAAACACTTAAACTTAAATATCAGAGGAAAGCAGCAGTGACATAATTCAATCCTTTGGCTGTGGATCCTACACCAAGTGAAGCAGAACTGCCAAGCTGCTCACAGGATACTTTCACAGTCTCTGTGCCACTGATAACCAGAGCCTGTGAAAGGCTGCCACTCATTTTCCTCTGAAGTATTATGTAAGTTTAAGAAATAAATGTTGGGTTTTTTCCATAGTGGCATGAAAATAGATACCAGTAATGATGACTTGACTGAAAACCAGCTCAGGGTTAATCAGGATAACACTTGCAAATTGCTAAGCAATTCCACAAACCCAGCTCAACAACAGCTCATTTTTATAACACTCAGCTTTTATACTTGTCACTTGTACACTTACAGATGTACAGCAAGACATCAGAGGGGGATTTATGACAGCAGGGTTCCAGTCCACGGGCTGTCCCTGCTTACAGTTCTTCTACTGTAAAGTTGTCTTTACAAACCATTTAAAATACAGTAACTATGAGTGAAAAAGGCATGGAAAGTTTCACCTCTAAACACATCTTTCTATTATCAGCAGAATCTTTTCTCTCTAATTAATGATGAGCATGATGGATTAAGTGACTTCAAACACTGGATTACCATGTCCAATTTAGGTTTCTATTAGTGTATTGATTCTTGTTGTGCCTTTTTTAACACCCTTGTGGAAATACTGTAATTATGTTGCTTTTTATGTTTACAGATAATCTGCATTCTCAATTACAGGTATTCAGAGACTAATAAATACACTATTAATAAGACAAAGGTGATAGTACCATGCGGGTCCTTTACAGCAAAAAAGCAGCACTACACTGCATTTCCATCATAATAGCTCATGGCACTTACAGTAAGGAGGTTTTAGTAGTCTGCTGTACTAGAAGCTACAGAAGTTTAAAAAACATTTCTAATTACTCCACCAGAACACACATACAGTTTCAACAGAAATAAATTAAATCATTTTGCTAAATCGCCATTACAAAGAGAAAACTAACCCTGGATTTTTTTTTTATTTTCAAGTATGCATACTGACATGGCAATACCTATGACTATCTAATACAACAAGAAATATTTAGGACATTGGAAAACCCAAAAAAACAGACAAATTAACTTTGAATGTAGTGGACCGGAATGTAAATTTCATTCAAGAACACATACAATTATTTGGAACACTGTGTATCATTTTTCAAGTTGGTGGATATATTAACACAAAACAGAACAAACTGCATTCTAAGTTATCAAACCTTCAATTATAGCTGCAAATGAGAAAAAGTAGGTTTCTTGCAATTATTTATGCAAGCCAGTTTTCAGTGAATTAACAGCTCTCCTCTACTAAACAACGCTTTCCAAAACTCAAAATCTTTTCAATTAGAAAGTTCAATGATTCTCATTTACTGGAACTGTTGTTATTTAAGCCCATATGTGACCAAGCAGAGTAGAGGTACTTCTCCCTCTTAAACAACTAATCAAAAACTTAAGGATGAAGTAGACTGAACTCTGCTTTTGCTCATTTTATTCCTCTGTGGCAGAAGCCTTCGCGAGTTTCAGTTATCTAACAAAAAAAGATATAGAATCAATTTCCAATAAAACTGTATTAGTGTCCCTGATTTCGTAAAAATTACTATTAAATATCCTTCCGATATTTATATATAATATGCATAGTATACTAAGAGACTCAATATTTATTTTACCAGGCTTTAATGTAGAAATAATGTTATATATGCAATATAACTTGCTTCTCAAACCTAAGAGCAAGAAGCAGTGTTGCTTTCAGAATCTCTGTGCAGAAACCTCATCTCTTTTTAACAGGCACAGCACACAGAGTTCAGTAAGGTTAATATAAAAAAAAAAAGTCATTTCAAGTAGTCAAATGCAACAGAGTACTTCAAAATAAAAGTGGAGTATTGCATAGTATTGCACTGAGAAATAAAGATGAGTTTATACTTGCAAGTTAAGTTTCAGTGGTGGTAGCAGGGACTTGTTTATGCCTTTTTTTAACCTTAGATTGACTTAAAAGTTGGTAATGTTCAAATAAACACTACAATTCTAATATTTTTTTTTAAGTTATCCAATTACATAGCAAAAAATGCAACCAATTAAAGACATTTCACAAAATCTGATAAATTCTGAGAAAACTTCAATGCATACTTCAAAAACAATTTAAGATCACTTTTCTGCAGCTGACAGTATAGGTAAAATGGGTTGGTTTGGGGTTTTTTTTTGCCCCCACAATATGTCAGATTGTTGTCTAATACTTGTTTAAAGATAGACTAAACTCAATCATACAGGCAAAAAAAAAAAAAAAGAACCCAAACAACTATGGCAACAAGCAATATCCTCGTCATCTGGAAAAATAAATTGATTTTTGATATCATGTAGCTATTAATACGATTGGAAGGTAGAAGTGAAGCTTTCCAAACACATTTAAGAACTGTGACATGACAAACCCATCACTGAATGGCAGTTTCATTTCGAATTATTGCAAAGTTATCAACTCAAGTGAACTATAACCCCAAAGTGCTTTTAAAACAATGACAACGATTTATCTTGTGAACAAAACTAAGGATCAGTAGTTTAACATGTACCTGTATTTACAAAGAGAGAAACAGCATCAGACACAGTTTTTGTCTATTGTCAACATGTTACAAAAGCAGCTGCACTAGTTCTAATTAATCCTGTTCCAACCCTATTAGGGATTCAAATTATCTTCCTTCTTCCATACACTGAATCTGAACTCCTCAAGACTAGGATGTTAATTTAAAAGAAAAACAAACACCTGTATTTTGGACATTTCTACTCCCTGTTCTTCTTGTAAAATTCTCATGGGTCTCAACTGCATTCAGCAGTCGACATCAGTTACAGCTTCTACAGGTTACTTTCAAGTTCATTGTCAAGTATTAAACTGCAAGTACTTGCATCTTTTGGATGCACAGAAGCACACAATCTGTCCTGTGAATGGCAGCTCTGGAAATTAGCAATTACAAACTTGAAAAGTTGTAGCTCCAGTCAAGACTCAGCTTTCATTAACTCTCCTTTAGTAAATTAAATTGCTAAAAATATTTGGAGCAAGACAAGAATCTCTGCTCCATCTGCATTTCAGACTTGCTCCTGATGTTTTCATATGGTGGAAGGGAATCTAATCTTTTAAAACAACTGTTTCCATCCGAGTTAAGAGTTTAAAAGCAAGCTTACAAGTAAGTACTGTTCAAAAATGAAGAAAAAAACCCATGGAATCATAGAGAATCATTTATCTTGTAGGTCAAATGACTTCTTATTAAAAAGTCATATATTTGCTTCCATCTTCTCCTCCATGTATTGTGAAGAATTTATATTAGTTTTGCTGAAGAAAAAATATAAGACTCAGGCTTTGTTACAGCAAAGGTCAAACACTAGGATAACAGAAACCAATTCAGAAACTACTAAAGCAGTACAGAAACAAAATTCTTCAGATCCTGGTATTTTGTCTGTTTGAACTGGAAAAATAATTTAGAAAGTACAGAGAAACATACATGAGGCTAAATATGTAAAAAAAATAAAAATCTATGACCTTTAAAGACACCTTAGACTTGGCACTTACCCCTCAGAGCAGGAAGCAGAGACCTCTCTTTCTTATCATCACATTTATTACATTCACTAAAGTACAGAAGTAAGAAGACATCCACAAGCACCCACATGAGAGAAGTGGCTAGAACCACCTTGCAGTAAACAAATCTCCTCATCGCTTTACTTGGTTTCTAGGTCAAATACTGAGGAAAGACAGCAGTTGCTGAGCGGTATCAAACTCCCACAGTTGAAATCCAACATGGAAGCAAGGACCAGCATCCCACTGCAAGCAAAGAAAAAAGCATCTGAATTAGCTAACATGTACACACAGTTTGAACTGGAAAAATGTATAGGAAAGTACAGTGTGGAGATATTTAAAGTATCTGTTTCTTCCCAAATACACAGGCACTTTCTGTTTTCTACCATTCTTTTACGAACACCAACCATTTTGTGCTGCTTAAGTCATGGACAGTCTTGCCTTCATTTAGAAACACATGCAACACACATACGCCTTTCACGCAACATAATAAACTTTACTAAAGATTACGCAAAAAAACCCAATGAAGCAGTGCTCACAGATCGTTCTAGCCAATATCCATAGGTTTACTGAACTTTAGACATATATTAACTCCAAGAAGAAAGCTTAAATTTTCATTTTCTTCAAATAATGTATTTATGCTATTCTAAATATGGCCTCTGAACACTAAAAAGCAGATTAATTTTTATCTTGCAGAAAAATTTTGACCACCACCTCACTGCCACCAAAGATGCCCTGCAGAAGAACACTGCAATCACTCACTCGCATATTTAGGCTCCCACCTGCAACAGTAAGTTGGGTCAACAAAAGCTAAGCATGAGGGCCTCCATATCTGCTCCTAGTGCAGATGTGTAAGCTAGATGACTGTTTCTAAAAACTTAAGCTTACCGTTATAAGCTGCATTCCATGTGAAGACTGGGAGTTCTGCTTTGGCCATGTCTAAGCACTGAACTGCTGTGTAACTTTCCAAGTACCTATAAAAGAAAACAAACAGAAGAAAGTCCTCATCATCTTACTGCCTTTCCTAGAACATAAAGACGTTTCATAGAATCATCAAATCCTAGAATGGTTTGGGATGGAAGAGACGTTAAAGATTCATCCAGTTCCAACCCCCTGCCATGGGCAGGAACACCTTCCACTAGATGAGGCTGGTCAAAGCCCCGTCCAACCTGGCCTTGAACACTGCCAGCGATGGGGCAGCCACAGCTTCTCTGGGCAATCTGTGCCAGGGCCTCACCACCTGCACAGGGAAGAACTTCTTCCTAATATCTAATCTAAATCTCCCCTCTGTCAGTTTAAAGCATTGGAAGAGATGGAATGATTTAAATAGTTTTTCATATTATTGCTGAAGCGCTATTTTACTATGTAATCATTAATAAAGTTTTCCATCTGTCTTAAATATTAACACAGACAATAGCTCCTTTTCTAGCTGTAGTGATACACAGCCAGTTGATTTAAAATTTCAAGGGCTCAGGAATACGTGCTTCAGATTAGCACAATTCATTTTCATGCTAGTCAACAGGAACAGTTTAATTATAGGAAGAAAATGACAAAGAAAAAGCAAATTAACAGAGATCTTTATTAGGAAAAAAGAGAAGGGGAAAAGAGCTGAAGTGTTAACCCTCCCCATGCAGACCCTGTCACCATGGTGGCTGTAACCAGCTTTTGTAGTGTTGAATAGAACAGTTATTTGTTCAGCACCAGCTAAGATACAAAGGCACTTCCTCCCCAAGCTCTTAATAATGCAGAAGAATTTTCTCTTCATCAGTTCTTATTTTAATATAAGCAAGTAAACCTCAGAAGCATAGCAGTCATTGATGGGTGATTGGAGAAAAAAATCTTCTATTCCCAAAGCTGTGTAGTTTTTAAACAAATAGCCTGTACAGAAACCACGGCAGCCTGCTACGACAAACTAGCTAGCTGTGCAGCCTTCAAGTGCCTGTTAAAATAAAGGTGGTGCAACAGGCTGTTATAGTTAGCAGCAGTGATGGCAAGCTTCTTTTTTACAATAGTTAACATTTAGACTCAATATTCCTCCCCTTTCTTAAAAAAAAAGGGGGAAAACACACTTCAGACAGTCCAACTAATTCAGGGTACTTCCATGTACACACAGCACCTCGCTACAGGTGACACGCAGGGCAGCCTTTGGCCTCAAGCTCTAACCATCAATCTAGTCCTGGGTTGCTTTGCCACAAATGTGAGGATTACCAGTGGCAAAGAACCAAGTCTCCTACTCTTCATGTCCTCCAAATACACTGGGGGTTTTTTCCAATGAAGAAATTAAATAACATATTTCATTACCCAGATAAAAACTGCAGGCAGATACTGTAACTTAGCAGCTAGTTGCTGCGCAAACATACCCAAGAATGTCTGTAAGAAATCTGGCCTGTGGATAAGTATGAGGGAGGACCCTTTTTTCAAATTCACCCTATCTATATCATCTAAATCTAATTCACAAAAGCTATCTTTACGGGGTGGGAGGAAGCTTCCAAAGACATACAAGAGGCTCAATCCCAACACTGAGTCTGACAGGTGTCTTCTTGAAGGGGCAGCTCTCTCCTTCAAAATCCCTGCTGGAAGCTTCATTCATACGGGATGAGGAATGAAGATCAAATGATTGAGGAGGGACCACTTGCTTTCTACGTAGCCTTCTGGTGAAGGCCACCCTCCCTGACCCTTCTCTAGGCATACCCTAAACCACGCACCACCCGTAACCATTCCTTCACCACTCAGTTGAAACAGCTCCCACACATGCCATAGAGCTCCCAAGCCCTACTTACCCACCCACAAACAACCGTCAAGTCAGCTTGTAATTCAATTAAGATTTGTTTGAACAAATAAAATCAGCAAAAGTCCATGCATATTCACTTCCAAATGGATACAGAGATATAACCAAGACAGGCTAACTGAACTTCTTTTCTTCAATCAAGTGCTTGAGTTGAATTTGAAAAAATAGTTTCAGACAAAGTGGTTTGGGGCTTTTTTTGTTTGGAAGTTTTTTTTTCTCCTGTTTGTTTGGGGGTTTTAGGTTTTTTGTTTGTGGGTTTTGGTCTTTGGGGTTTTTTTGTAACAGGAAAGTTTACCATTTGGATTTTTTTTAACCTAGCTCTGTTCCAAGACTGATGTACCTCCCCTCTCCCTTTTGTGCCCTCTTTGAACATCACATTTGCTCAAAAAAAATAAATCACAATCATATTGACTAACCAGGATAGCATTTTTCAGTAAGTACTTGAAATGAAAAAAATTAAAAGCTAGGGCCAGGCAAACAGGAGCAAGGTTTTCATTCTCAGATTTGAGGTAACACAAAATACATGAGAAAAAAAATTTCAGTCATGGTCCAGACCACCTCACACCAATCTTGGAATACTTCTGCCAAAAACTCCAAGTTCCTGTCAACACATTTGTGGATTATGAATGTTTTTTGGTGTCCGTAAATGCTTTATATTACAATTCCTTGAGAGATAAATAGTATGCCTTAAACCAAGAACTACATACAACGGCCACTAATCTAAAAAAGCAAAACTAAACCAGCAGTGCACCTCTGGCTGCTTTTCCAAGATTTCTTAGCAGCAAATAAGAAACTTAAGCAAGGGCTTGTGCCTATAATGAGAGTCATTCATTTCTTCATCTTCCTCCCAAGTACAAACACAACCTGCTCTCTCTATACCTGGTGCATGAGCCACTCACGTATAAGTGTATGGTTTGAACTTGTACTACTCAATTCCTATCACATAAGGAAGACCTCAGCACTACATAAGAGGACCACAAAGTTCAAGCGCTCAAACTTAAAACCTCCCAGCCCACAAGGAGCCAGAACTGGGGAGTGTAAGGCAATGCCCAAAGCACATCAGCACTATGGCCTCATCACCTCATCTTCCCATGCGGCATCGGCACTCAGCCACTCTCACCACCAGCACACCCCAGCTTCAGTCTGCAGCCTGGTCTCTTCTGTCACCCAGCTGCTTCCTTCCTGCTCTGTCCTCCGCTCTGCCACCTCATCACTGTCGCAGTGGAAAGAACAGCAGCCTTCTCCTGTCAGGGGTCTCCTCCTCCTCTCACTTCCCAAGGCCCATTACCAATCCTTAATGTTTCCTTATTCAGTTATTTAAAGGCCCAGTCAGGGTCCTCAGTGTTCTTCTCCACCCATTTTCCACCTCTTAACCCTACCCCCAGCCTCCTTTTCCAAGCAGTTGGTTCTCTCTTTCCCTCCAAATACCTGTTTTTCTACAAGGCCCAGGCCCTTACGCTCAGCTCAGACTTTTCTTTTCCTGCCTGCACTCAAACAAACAGGCTCCTTCCACAGTTCTATCCAGGCTTACCACCACCCAGAACAATACCTGCGAAGGGGATCAAGCAGGCACTGTTGGCACATGGGATGTCAACAGCCACAACAATCTGGCCACCAACAGCCACGAGTGGAAGGAATCTCAACACAAACACCATCTCTGGGCATGCTGGCTAATTTAAATCCCTCCTCCAGATCTGAGAGGAGACAAAGCTTCTCAAAGAACAGGGCTTTATTTTAGTAATATACAGAGTAACAAGGTTTTCAGGAAGAGAAGGGAAGTAAATGCTGGGGGCTTGAGCTACCTCTTCTAAGAATAAAAGTAATTTAAAACCAGCATCTAGCAACAACAAAATGAGGGAAATTCCTGCCCAAAAACCTGCAGTTCGGCAGTGTTATAAGCAATAAAGAGAGATTTATAATAGAAAACGGGATGCAAATTTAGAAATCATCTGCATTGCCACCCTTTCCTAAAACTGCCACAATAAAATGCTGTGGTATGAGAATGTTGCAGAGGTTACAAACCCAAGCTCTGAAAACCTGGCAGAATTAAACAGCTGCAAAACCTTGATTTGCCTTTCTCACATACTAAAACAAAAATCCACCCTTCCACAGAGCCCACTTTCACTGAGTGCACACAGCAGATCAGATTTGGGAAAACAAAGCAATTGTTCGGTATTTCTTCTTGTAGCTCACCACACAGCCCCATGCCCTATTTATTTCATACCAGCCAAGCCATGCACAGAATGAACAATATTTCATTTTCTCAGGGGCTCAAAGCCACGACATTCATCACTGCTCTTTCCAGTCACCTCAAAAGCTTTTAATTCACTTTCACAATATCTCTGTAAGATTAAAAAAAGTAGTATTATCCCCTTTGTGGAAACAATAGGAGCACAGACTGAGGCCAAGATTTTGAAAAGCACTCACTGGTTTTACTCCCCTGGTGATGTTCCTGCAGTCACACCCTTCAAAGTTTGACACATCGCCCCACATTAGCACATTGATTCAACAAAAGCCCCAGTATCTTACTACCAGTGCGAAAAAGGGACCAGGTCCTGGGTCTCACTTGCCTGGATCCCTCAAAGGCATCCGTCCCTTCCAAAACTACTCCCGAAGGATCAGCATGACCCTGCAGGAGTCAGCTCCTGCCTGTCCCTGAGCCTGCTTGTCACACACGAGAAAAAGAGAAAGATGAAAGCTGCCTAAGGGACAGTGTGGTCTGCTAAGTGTAACCATAACCTTCATGTTAAGTTCCTCCAAAGAAAATCAGAAGATTTGCCCAATTTTCATCACTTGGTGCTTTTACTGATGGAAATATAGAAGCACGGTTAAGAGTCCCAGAGCCCACCTACTTCGTAGAACTGTGATTACATCTTCCGATATTGTAATTAATATTTTTTATATTAATTATAAATTAATAGCGAAACTACTCTGACCTCAATCTCATCTCCCAAACCTACAAGACTGCAACCTGTGCAAAGCAACTTGTGTTAGCCATCAGTACTTCCAGGAACACCAAAATGACTAATGATGTCTAGATGCTTGGGTAAGAAAGGATGCAAACTGCATGTTATTACTGTTTCAAAACAAAACAGTTAATTTCATATGGAATGAAATCTAAAGTGGAGCTGAACACCATTTTTCAAGACAATATTGATCTTAATGTTAGCTGTAAGAGCTTAAGGAAGGGCCTGATAAAAACGCAGCTTAATCTACAATGTATTATAGGAACACAAACAGAACATGAGGAAGAATGCTACACCTCCTTCCTTTGCCAGATGCAGACGCATCTGCATGCATGCACAGCATGCTGCAGCACAGCATCAGGCAGCAGTTGCCTAGCAACTGGGGGGCTGCTCCCCTGGGTACCAGCCTCTGCCAATAGCCCCCTGAGCTGCCCGGCCACTCTCCAGCTTCCCACCAGCCACCAGTGCAGTCCTTGTACCTCAGGACATCAGCCTGGCTCCCCAGCCCACCAGGAGGTTTACGGCTTGCTCTCAGGGATGGAAAGAATTCAGTTTTTCTGCTCCAAGTGGCTCATGGCTCCACCAGCCTTCCCCAGAGCTGAGCCTGCGGGTGCCCACAGCTATGTGGGGCCAGCTGGCAGCAGCAGGGATGCACTAGGCAGTGCCCGTGGGGACAACAAATCACCCGGGAATCACACCAGCACCCTGAAGCCCAACTTGCAGAAGAAGGAACAGGAGGCCTGCTTCTGCCTCCTGGTGGGGCCACATC
>JANHGB010051580.1:7555-25117 GCA_026283785.1 Coracopsis vasa
GCTTCGATCCAACACACAGCCCCTCTCACAGCTGGCTCCTCTCCTGTCCCTCCTAGACAAGGCCTCCACTTATTTCTATACACTCCACATACAATGATTCCACCTACATAAGTGAATCAAACGTGCTACATTCAAAGTGTGCCAGTATTCCAACTATTTATCTATATACTGTGAAGACAGCCTAAATTTATTCTGCCAAGGAGTGCGCTTTTTCCATGTAAATTACATGGTTTGCAAAAAGCTTTCAAAGGAAGAAGTTCCCTGGTGGGTGGGGGAAGTCCAAGAATGGAACAGATAAATTTGCCAGATCAGGGCAGATTTACCAAGGTTCAGCAGGCTGCTTTCACTAGACACAATTCCCCCCTGCTACACCTTCTGCAAAAGAGGCGGTATTTCCCCAGGGTAGCATTTTATGAAGTCATTAACTTAATTCCACGTTTAAAGCCTCTTGTACAAAATACATCCACTGTTCCCTAAAAAGGAAAGGTGACACATGCCCAAAGTAGTATGTTTAGCATGTATACATATGCACAGAGTATTTTGTATATTATATATGTTTCCATTTAACTAGCTCCTCTATAGGTTTTCTATCATTAACAAAAATTATTCTTTTGAAGCTGGAATAAGTGTTTAGGTAAGCAGGTGAGAGTACTTACCTGAATAGTAATCCCTTGGCCTGGCAGGGTCAGACATTGAAAAAATGCCACCTAAATATAACACATGTACTATTAGAATAAAATAATCACGTCTGTCTTCATAAAATACAAAAATCAAGTTTAAAATACTCTTTCTTTCAGAGTCTTTTTCATCAGACACAAATATGAAACCATGAGTATCTATCAATTTTTTTAGCATTAGTGAGGGAATATAGTATTGGTAAGCCTGTATGTTGTTCAAGATTTTATAGTAATGTGCCATGTTTAAGCAACATACTCATGTAGACTAAAAGTATGGAAAGCAACCTACCAAATGTTCTCCAGAATATATAATGGATAATTTCTGCACTGAGACTGTTCATTGATAAAAATGGGTTAATGCATAGAAAACTGAGGACTGGAATAACACTGCACTATTTCTACTCTCCTCCACAAGAGAAGATGACAACCTGTGTACTAGAACACTCCTTCCTCCAGGTCTTAAGTCACACAATAACAGGATCTCCATAGAATGTGTCACTAGCAGTACCATGGATTTTATCACAGAATCCTAGAATAATTTAGTTTGGAAGGGATCTCAGAAGGTTCCTAGATCAACTCTATTGAGAGCAGGGTTAGCTATGAAATCAGGTTACTCAGACAGGACTTTATCTTAAGTCTTAAAAACATCCAAGGATGGAGACTGATGAACATCCCTAGGCAGCATGATCTGATGCTTAACTGTCCTAACAGTCATCAGGTAGCCATAGAAACATGCAATACTAACATTAAACTAATGCAACACTTTGATGCCTGTGCTCTCCAGGGGGGTAGGAAGTCTGATGTTTCAATCTCTATTTGCCCACTTAAAACTTCTAAACATACACGACTTACAGACTGTATCACCAAACTGTGATAAAACCTCCTGTGAAGAGCATACATATTTGAACAAATAACTTCCCACTGTACAAACACCATATCCATGGCCAACTTGATGGCACAGTCATGAACAAAGTACTCAACCTATCAAGTAATCAGACATAAAAACCATAAAGCCTAAAAACTTGCTGGAATGGCCTGTATTTCTGTATGCAAGGCTTTCTGAATTTAAAAAATAAAAGTGTCTCTTAAGCAGATTTTATAAACAAAATAAAATTATATACCTGCACAGGCTTCCATCATCTTCTTCAGAGGTCCCTTAGTGTACATCAATCCAACAAGAATCCCTGCCAGATGCCCAGCAAAAGAAGCCCTGCAAAAAAGGAAAATCTTGCGAGTGATGGAAAGGAAAACTTTTTTTTTTAAGGATCCAGAAAGCGGACTGCAGACCTTGTAACCAAGAAAGTCCTTAATTGAGACCAAGCACAGAGAAATGACTTGCCTGAAAGGACATACTGCCAAGTTTTTTTTCTTCGTAACTACCTTAAAATTGGTAGGTATACATACAGTTACAGAGAAGTATCTAATAAATATCCAGAAGAAGCTAGAAACTAATTGGGCAGATTTTAAGTGCTTGTTTACGGAACAGAATACTGTTTCCTGAAAGCACTGAAAGACTTAAGGAGGTAGGAAATTAATTTTAATATATAAAAAAGTAAATCCACATAATTATGCTGAAATGTCTTGGTAGGATCTACTGAAACCATTCACAGTTTCAAATTAAAGCATAAAATACAGTACCTTCTACTGCACTATCAGTACAATCCTACAATTAGTCATGGATCAGTATTAATGCAAATCCACTGCAATCTTTTCAACAGTGTTTTCAAAATTAAAAGAATGAGTGAAATGCTGAGATCCAAATTCTTTTCTATACATACAATTTCTTCAAAAAAAGATCATTGCCATTTGCATTTAGAATGAAAGGGCTCTAGAGTCTTTTGAGAAATCAACATGGAAGCATATGTTCGCAGTAAATAGATTTGTTTCAAGTACTTCCATGACTATGGGGTATTCTACAAATTCATAAACTAATTTTCACAGCATTCAAATTAAGAGTTAAATTCTTATGTTTAATCAGGTTTAAACATTAAGAGTAAAATCTTTTGAGTTTAACCAGGTTTAAAGCTACTAATAAATTGTTCACCTCTTACGAAGTCAGAGAAGCCAATACACTAATACATTAAGACTTCCTTATATATGCAATTATAAATAACTCAGTTCACTGTATTTATACTGTTTGTCCAAAGATTAAAGTAATATGAACATTTTTTTCTTTAATAAGCAGAAATGAATCCTCTGTTTGATGCAAAACTAGATTTAAACATTACACTTTTTACATTCTGCTCAGAAATCCACAAGAGTTACGCAAGTGATGGTATACGCACTCCTGACAATACAACTTTCAGGCATCACTGGTGTACAAGAAAACGCATGTGTCACTAGAGGGAGATAAAGATCAAATCTAAATTCAGTCTTTTGTCACCTACTTAATAACAAGCTTTTATTCTGCTGTGTCGAGTTGCATTTCTCTCCTGTAAG
The DNA here is from genome assembly GCA_026283785.1 of Coracopsis vasa. Classification (NCBI taxonomy): domain Eukaryota; kingdom Metazoa; phylum Chordata; class Aves; order Psittaciformes; family Psittacidae; genus Coracopsis; species Coracopsis vasa. The sequence continues at coordinate 10,672 of JANHGB010051580.1, forward strand.
TAAACAATGAATTTTTGGTTTAGAGTAACACATAAATGCTGATGTGAAAATCTATAGATACGAGGCAGTTACCAAAATAAAGTATCTATAAGGAACTAATTTTCCTAACAGATTTTTCTGAACAGATCTTCCAAATTTGTGAAAAATATATCCCTGATTTGGAAAATATCTGTACACAGAAAACATTAGGTATTTCAAGATACCTCACTCTAAAAATTACCAACATGAGACTGGTTCACCTATATTCCTGGCAGTGTTTTAACAACTTTTATGCTTACCTTGATTTATGTGAGCACAACACTGTTTCACAAAATCCAAAATCAAGGTCTTTGCTTGCAATGCAGTAAAGCTATATATTTACACAATATGAATAATCAAAAAACCTTCAACTTAAAGTCTATAGGGGGATAATTTCCACTTCATGTCTATTGAATAGACTAGTGTACTAGACACCTAAACACTACTTACTGTTTAATTATAAATTACATTAAGGAGTAAAAACTTGTAATGCAAATGTTTAAACAGGGTTTTCTAAATGAAAAATTAAAACGTATTTTCCCAACTGTTTTGAAGATAGGTACAGTTCCAAAGGACTGTAAGGGTATTTTTATATCCATTCTTAAGCAGGGGACAAAAGAAGTAAACAGATGAGAACTCTCATCAGAGAACTACAGACTAATGACTATCATAGGTAAAACTATTTGTTCAGCAAGTACTAGGACATATAATTTGCGGATACAATCAAGGTGAAAACACCAGATGTGGAAAACAGTTTTGTGAAGAACAAATTAAGTCAAATCAACCAAAATTCATCCTTTGAGAGGGTAACAAGCCCCATGGAAAGGAAGAATTAGTAGACATCATGCATGCTGTATGAATGCAGAACTGTCTTACTGCATTTGTCATAAAGAAAGCTTAAAAACCTCTAAAACTACACTAAGCAGATACCTAAGTGGTTGATAAGCCTAACTTAATATTTAAAAATGACTCATTATCAAACTTTGGATATGAATCAACTGGGTTTCTGCAAAAATCTATTCTAATTATTATTTACAAATGACAAGCTAAGAGAAGCTCCACAGGTCACTGGAGATGGCATTATAATTCACAGCAACCTGGACAAAATGAAGTAGTGGTTTGGAAAGAACAGGGTGCAAAGATAAATACAGAGTTCTGAACATACCACAGAAATCATCAACTATACAAACAGGCTACAAGTGACTGATAGAAGACCTTCACGATAGAACACGAGACACACAGTGAATTATACAGTAAAACACAGATCAACATGCCATACTACTATAGAAAAGACAAGTATTTTACTGGAAATATGTTAACGGAAGCACTATCTCAAAATAAAATGAAGTAGTTTTCTGCTCAGCAGTGGTCTCTACAATCACTTAAGTCTATTGAAGAATTATCTCACAGATAAAATAATCTTAAAATATGGAAAAGATTGTCACAAGTAGGAATGAACGCACTCCACATTCTCTATTCATAGGATAAGGATGAATGCACATAAGTCACAGCAAGAGATTTAAAAACGCTTTGGTAGAGCAGACTGCCTCTGCTTCACAAAGGAAAATGAGAGGGCTACTAAGATCCTGAAAAGCACAATCAGTTTATTACAGCGAAGATCTTGAAAAGTGCATTAAACATTGATAACTATAAATAATATTTACATTACATACACACATTTGTCCTTCTGAGGTTATAACTCAGAGCATGTGTTCTGAGATTAGATACACTCAGATGCTCTATATTCTCTTATTAAAAATGTAGATTAGAATTGTTAAATTATATCACTGTTTTACACATGCAATTAATGTTCTTCCATCCACATGCCTTAGTCCAAAGTGGATACTCTTATTTCCAGTGAACTTAAATATATTTGAACAACTAATCCTGAATAATGTCACTCCTTTTGAAATTTTACTACATTTTACAGTGAATTTTTATTTTCAGTAGATTGTCCTGTTTGAAAATTTAGGTAATGGATTGCTTGTCTACAGGGAGCTCCAAATTTTATCTTTATACATTACAGTTAATGGCAAAACTACAACTTTTTTTCCACAAAGCAGGATTATATGCAGAATTACATGCAGAATTTAGAACTAAATGCCACGGATTTTGGCTGAAAATAAATGAATAAACAATTTAAAAGGAATCACAAAAGTAGTGCGAAGAAGCCTTGTCCAAGCACATATTACCAAAGCTCCTTTCACTTGTACTAACATTTCCAATTTTCTTCCTTGTCTAAACCAGAAAACTGAGGTTACCCCTATTTTCTGCTTTCAGTAACCAAATCTGGCTCTAATTAAAAACTCTTAAAATATCAATGATAAAGCAGCCTCCATTATCAATTGATTCCAAAATAGACTTTTTACACTATTCTTAATATTTTTATGTCTTGACTGCAATGTGTATTTTAGTAGGACTACTGAAGAACCATTCCCATGATTGCAACATGATAAACTACTGCCTTTTTTCCTGCTGGTTAATAAAGAAAAATTGACATTTTTTTTCCACAGCACCATTTTCAGTTTCCATAACGTAAGCTGAACTTTGAATAGGAATATAAACAAGGTTCTTGACTTCTTAAATTGAATGTTTTTTCTCTAAATGTTAATGAGCTTGATCAATATTAACTACTGTTCTCCCTGGTACCAAGAAATTCAAATGATGTCTCATTTAACTTTTTGTTTGAAAATGTAAATATCCTCAGAGATCTTATCTCAACCATTCACTTCATACTAATGATAATTATACAATATAAATACTGTTTCTTGACATCAAGCTGATGTGTACATTACTTCAGAAAAATCTTCTAAACAAAATTACACTTTTTCATTCAGCTGTATAATTTCCATTAAAACTGGTACCACAGGAGGGAAAACCATTTGTACTACTTTTCATGTATGAGATATCCTGACACAATGTTTACAAGCCTCTAGTAATTTTATATTAATACTGTCCAGTACCCTTACAATTAATTCAAATAATTTCCTCACTGTTGGTGAATTTATCTCAAGTTGTTTAAATTCTGGAGTCTCAGTCATCTGACTCAACAAATGAAAACAGAACAAGAAAGTCTATATCTATCACTTACTTTCATAACTTCTTCCTAACAGCAAACCCCAGTCTGGTAGGTATTATTATTATTTACACATGTAATTCTACCACAAGACAAAGCCACTTATCTAGCAATAAAAGTATGTCTTTAGATTAGGCCATCACTACAGTCTTTTGTGAAAAGATCTTTCCATGGAATTCCTATTCTAAGGCTAGGAAGCACACACTCACCGAGCAAGCAAACTAAGTAATAATATCAAAGTGACTACCAACTTCATTTTTGAAAAACAATATTTTTTTGAGATCATGGGAATCAAATCCATGTATTTATACAGCTTATTTCCAAATTAACACAAGCAGACAACTGCATATGGCAATTCAAGCACTTGACTAAAAAATTTAATCTTGCTTAGAAAGCAGGTCATGGAGTGCTAAGCAACCTACCTGAATGCAAATGAAACCAAATTAAATGATTGCATAAGTAAAAGTCAGCTTATTTTACACAGCCCTATGCAAGAAAATGCCATTACTACTTAAAATGGAAATGGAAACCTTGTTAATAATTTTGTAACACACTGAGAAAATTACATAGAAAAGTAAAAGCTAAGCTTGACAGAAGAATGAAAGGGTATAAAACAGTTCTTATCACATAATGCCATTCTTTGTCAAACCTGGGGTGGTTTTGGGTTTTTTTGATCAGTTGTTCTTAGCCCTTTTGTTCGTGAGGAATAGTACTCATTAATAAACCCAATAATTAACAGTTCAACAGTAAATTTGACTGAAAACCAGTGACAACTCAGTGATATTCTTAAGCATTAAATAAGTGAGAAGTTAAAAGAGCAGATGAAATCAGAAGATAGACACATACAAAAGATCTCATAAGGTTAAGGTTATTAAAGCTATGCAACACATTTGTCAAAATATGTTCTTACATTTTCAAATGTTATATAAATTAGTTTTTGTAGGGTTTTGGGCTTGGAAGTTTTCTAGGGGGGATCTCTGTATTTCCATTATGTTTACCTGCTTCGACTGTGATCTGCAGTCGAAACAGGTAAACAACTCCCTTACTTCCTGCAGATACTTGAACCTAAGTGAAATGAAGCAACAATTAACTAAAAGTCAACAGAACTCACTCAGATCAACACATCGATATGGCTTATTTAGAAAAAGTTATTAAGAAACATTTGGAAGCAAATTTAAGACTAAAACTAATTTAGAAAAAAAATCTCAAGTAAGAAGAATATTTTATTGTTTGCATCATTCACAGATATGCAAAACATTATCAGATGCCTACCAAAACACAGGTCAAAAAGAAGCCTAGAGAAATGCCTAATTCAGTTTTTAGAGATGCAGTGAACGCATCTCTCTGCTGAAATGTTACACATCTCTGAGATCCTCTGAACTCCAGAATAGCAAATTTCTGACAAACTGCAAAAAGAACAATTCTGGACAGTCACAATATCAAACATCAACACTTCTGAACTCTGAGTTTAAAAAAAAAAACCAAACAACAAAACCAAACCAAACCAACATCCTCTACTCTTTTCCACTCGTAGCTTTCCACTTACCCATTATTTTCATCCTTTGTTGCGCTTAACTTTCTGAGTTTTGAAAAACCCGTAATGTCCAGCTTCCAAACCCCAAAGTGTCATCTTTATCAATCTGATAAGTGTTTGAGTTAGTTCAGAAACAACCTCAAAGATAAGCTTTTCTTTCAACAGTGACTATAGGTAGAGTGCCTCCATGCAAAAGGAATAAATGACTTAAGATACCAAATGCCTAGTTCTGGAAGAAACAGAGATTAAATATCAAATAACTTTTCACATGCCTGTTCTTCCATCAAAGAAATAATGCCAAGGATTGCTATACAAAGCCTAGATCTCAATATCCTTACTTTATGGAAGGCAAAGATTAGAAAGATATTACATAGCTTTTAGATTTGCCCTAGAACTAAAACATTAATGAGAAAGAAAAGAATTAACAGATGCCAGTAAAAGCCTAATCCTTTCGTAGCACACAGATCAAAGTTTTCAATAGCCTCAATATTACTTTTGAATCCTTCATTGGTTATGGATTCTCAGGTGATCCTGATGCATCATTCCACTAACGCAGGTCCAAATACATTGCATGTCTTTCTGACAAGACAAATATCCTGCCTTAGTTACTGACCTCTTATTTTTTCAAAACTAAATTATGCAACTTGATCTACAAAGCAACACCACTTAATCAGACACTTCAAGTATTACAACATGCCCTGAGCGCACATGAGTGTGTAGGAGAAAAGCTCCAAGAGCTACAATTGTTATGGCTCATTTCAGAGCAGTTGGCAGGTAATAATTAAACACGTTGTGCTCCGGAATATGAATTTCTGGAGATAACTACTTGTCTTCTATGGCCCCCATAACAACCAAGATTGCATGCAACAGTGTAGAGGTTCTTTACACCATGCAGCCATGTAAGCTTCCACAAAATTACAAAAGTTCTTTGACATTATTTCTGGACTTCTATACACTTTTACAAAGACATTTCTGCAATAATGCAACTGAAAACCAACACCAGCCGGCCACTAAACTCATGCTTTTCCTCTACCAGATATAGTATAATATGCTCATGGTTGCACTTTAGACATAATGCTCTTTCATTATTCTTTAATAATAAAATAAACAGTAATATTGAACATATCGCCAAGTAAAAACTACATTAAGCTAACTTGCCAGTTTATATTTTCCTAGATTTTTTCAATACACTGAAAAAATTGGTTTATGTTTGTAGTAATGCCATGCAAGTGACTTCTCAGCTCACACTTAAAATTGCATGTGCAACAGAACATTCTGCAGTTCTTCTGTCTTTTAGCACAGGATTACTTGCTGCAGTCAATCAGGCAGCAAGTCATAAAGGAATAAAACCAGTGCTTCACATAAGTAGTATTTTAATACTCATTCTGGTCTAGGAAACATTCTATCTGCTCTATCACACTATCTGACAAGGAGAATATCATTATTGCTCCCCCTCACTCTTTTTTTTTTTTTTTTACATCTTTCTGAAAAGTGGAAAATTGTATATTAACTGCTATTTGTTAGTTTCCAAGTTCAGTGTCTGTACTTCACATATATTCTCCAATGTGATGAACAGTTATTAAATATTATACAAGAAAATTACTGATTTGCAACTAGAACTCCATAAATCATCTGTCAATGAAGACAGTCACTGTTCTTACAGAGGTAGGGGCAGATGAACTGTGCTGGCAGCAATAAGGACACAGGAAAATTGAGGGAGATGATGAACGACGCTGCAGCACAGTGAAACCGCTACAAGTTGTAGAATACTGCATGATTGCTTTATCAAAAATTAGAGGAGAGACTTCAAGAAATAGACTGAAGGGATAAGGACAGAAATAACAAGCAAACAGCGGAATGCTGTTTTGCCAATGAAGCCCTTGGCATCACAATATATTTGGTTAACTTCACTGAAAATGCACGTCGCTTTTCCTTGTCCATCAATTTTTGTTATCTTCCCTCAAATACTTAGTAATATCTTCTTCTGGGCACAGTATTTAAGTACCTTACTTTTAAATGAGCTCAAAATAGAGGATGTTAAGGAAAAAAACGCAGACTACAACCTTAACACTTGATTTAGCCCCAATGCTCCATTTGGATATCAGCTAATACTACACATACTTCATAATACATTTCAAACTACTTCAGATAGCCCAAATCTCTTCTCCTAACTTTGAAACACTAAGTGCACTTACCCTGGGGAGATGAAATGAATAGCCACCAGCTCCACCCAACAAGCATATTTACTGGATATCTGCAATCCAAGGACACTGCTGACTCTTCCAGGATTGTAATGGTTGTTAAGAACTTTCAAAGCAAACAAGACTCCTGCAAAATAGAAGAAATAATGTAAAAAGTACTTATGCCCAAGTATTTATGCAAACAACTACTGAAACTGAAGAGCCATGTAGTTTCACAGACCACTAAGCACACTGTTGCATGCCTCAACCACAGTTCTAAACTGTTTCTCCAGTGTACTTTTCAGTGACTTAAACCCAAGGATAAAAATTATGTATTTGTATAACAGCCAATTCTAAGTTGCTTTTTAATATGCCTACCTACTGTAGCTATTCAGGTATTCAAAAATGATTTTAAACATAAGACGAGCATAATTTTAAAGTGGAAGTTCTAGTTGAAATAATCGACAAAATTATTTGAACTCAAAAAAATATTCTGTGAGCAGAGAAAAGCCATTACTGAGAACAAAACAAAGATACACATGAAGCTCAAATTCTGAATGGAAAACCATCTTATATAAACTCCAGAATCATTTGTTCTGGAAAAAAAAAAAGTAGATAAAATTATTCTAATCACAATAATGATTATTTACTTCTCATTGACTGCAACTGTTTTATCTGGTTTATGCAAGCAATAGCTGGTATGACAGAATGAATTCACATAATTTACTTGAACTTTCAGGATGTTTTTAGAAAGCTCCTCTCAGGAGAAAGCTCACACATTTGTCTGAAAAAGAAAAATCTAAAAAATCTACAAGGAAAAGATGACATGAAAAAGATAGCAAAGCTGAACATCAGTATAGATAGACTGAATAAACACATGAAGAAGGTTTCTTTCTCTTCCTTTCTAACACCAGAGAAAACAAGGGTTAGCAAAATTCCTTAACGTATCCAGCAACAATAATGTTGTCATTCCAGGATCAAATATAAACAAGAAAGTATGTAAGCGCACACACACACACGTGCGGCCATAAGTCTCTCGTAAGGAATGGGATGGGGACCCCATCTGGCCCACCACCAATATCTGCCCTGCCTGCTCTTCAGTATCTTAGTCCCTTTTGCCATAAAGCATGGGAAACCATAAACCTGCATCACCTGGATAACTGTAACACTAAATGTAACTTGTTCGTTCGAGGAAAGGGACATGTAAATTGCTATCTGGCTATGTGAGAAACTAGAGATTAATCTGGTGAAAAAAAAAAAAATAAATCTTAGAGTGAGATCTCAACACTACCCAATTACATAGCAGAGGCAGAGTACCTGCTTTTAATTAAAAACCAGGATAACTTTATTGGGATAACAACCAGATACATGTACACAAATGTATACCTATCCAGTTTCTGCATTCTAATATTGTTATATAGTACCTATATTTTACATATGTAAAATGGACCAACTATGTGCCTTACCTGAAAAACCTACAGCACAGTTCATTTCATATGAAGGATCATCCAGAATTTTCACAACCATGATTTCCAATGCCATATAAACAACTCCAATCAGCACTGAAAATACTACAATTATGTACGCAAACCATGTGCTCTTAAGCTTTCTTTCCAGCATTATTCCCTTCCAAAGCATGGAAATCATGTTATAATATAAATGCCAGTCATCTGCATGGTGGACAGGAGAAAGCAGTAAACGCTGCCAGTTCTTCTTGTAGAAGCCTTCATTTACACTGATACACACTTCAGGCAGTGGTCTCACAGGATTCAGAAAGAAAAAAATATTCACTGCAAGTACCCCAAGGGTAACAGAAGGAATGTTCTGGAGTCCAACTTGAGAAATTTGATAAAGCAGCAAAAGCAGTCCAGCATTGACTCTTCCCTGCCTTCGTTGCATTATTACTTCTTATTCAAAGAAATATGAAGATTACACCAATTTCTAGCCTTTTGTTTGAATCCAAAGCCATACAAGTTTCAGAAATCCTGAAAGAAAGAAAACCATATCTGCTTTATTATACATACACAGAGGTGTTTTCAAGCTCATCACTGACTTTTTTTTTTTTAATTAAACACAGTGCATTCTTCAAGGTAATCAGCTGAGATTTTTTTTTATCAGAACGAAAATTCAAATTAAAAAACCCACACAGTTTTTAAACTGGCATGAGACACAAATAAAAGGTATTTATAGAGATAATCCGGACAAGCACTGTGAGTTAAAAAGCCTGCAACTTCTCCTTCATGTCCCTGTACAGGCTTTGCATCATCTATAAAACCCCTGGGTATTCCAAACATGTTCTTATTAATATCCTGATTCAATCAGAACTTTTTAAATTTTTGTAAAGAAAACAAATAAAAATTCTTCTCTGGGTTTTGGTTTTCAGGCTTTCTATCTTTGCTATGTGTAGAAACTATTTTATGACCATTTCTAAAACTTTCATAATATTCCATATGAGCCAATAATGAAAATTAAAAGTCACAATTTCAACAAGTAACAGAGACACAGCTCTGTACTTCTAAACGTAAGCTTTGAAAATTCTTATTGCTCTCCTAGTGACTGTAACTCAAAGTTTAGTTTAAAAGTACACAATGGAGAAAAAACTGAGGAGGATATCACATACAAGAACAGCACATAAAACAATTGTCCACTCAAACAGCATGTCCAGACAGTTACAGCAATATATTAATCTCCACCCTATTTATGCCAGATAAAACAGGATTAAAAAGGGCTATAAAAGTTCTTAGATATACCTAGATATTGGGTTACTATGACAGAAAATGAGAAAGGCCATCAAAATAAACTGTGTAAGTCTATAAGTAGAAGAGGGAGAAAGCTGCATTGAAGAACACAGAGCAAGGAGTCATGGAGTTCTAGAGTGTGGAATCATCTGCAGAAGACAGGAAGACACACTGAATTGCAAGTAGCTTCTGAGGGCTACCCTCAACTTGGTCAGTACTATTTTTAGTTCTCAAAACTTTCAAACATTGGGATACAGACTAAGCAAGCTGGCTTGCTTAACTGCAGCGCATGTTTCGCGTTGATGAATATCCTATGCAACAGTGCGTATGGCCAAGTCCACCCCTCTACCACAAGTCCACCTATTATGTTGCATCTCTTCCCTGATGGCCTGAGGTGTCACGGGCCCACTGTGCTAAAAATAATACACTCTTATGTTGCCAATCTAAATCCATCTGAGCCACTTCAATATTAGCAGCTTTATCCACCTGTTGGCTGTTCTGACATTCCTCAGTTGCCAGACTCTTGCGTAAATGGGCAACTACATGGCATACCTTCACCATCAGGTTCTGCACCCAGGCAGCAATATCCAGACACAGTGCGACAGCCCAGAAGGGTTTACCTCTAGGTTGCCAGTTACTCTGCTTCCATCCAGAGGCTGAGGCCTTCTCTCCCTTTTCCAATCACCTTGTCAAAGCCTCCTTCCCTAGAATGTGAACCCAGCTGCTTGGCTTCCCTACCCTCTAATTCCAGGCTATTGGCTCCATTATCCCACATGGTAGCAGGAGCAGCTAGGTGATAATGCGCTAAACTGCAACATGGGTGTGTTATCAACATTACTCTCAGACTGAAGCCAAAACACAGCACTGTACCAGCTACCAGGAAGAAAATTAACTCTATTTCAGCCAAAACCAGGACTGCACTAAGTGAACACATGGAAAAGAAGGAAGTCACCTCTGAATGATGTTATCCTGTAACAACAAAAGGAACTATGAAACAAGCACAAGGTTCAATATCAAGGATTCTAGAAGCTAGAGGTCAGCCGACCTCCTCCACTTACATGTAAGTGAGAGGAGCATATACTTCCATGCTAGTCCACACAAATAATTAATACCACTTCTTAAAGTAAAGTGTTATTCTAGTCTCTGGATTTCCCTCTAAATTGCATTTATGCTTACTATAGTATTTTACGAGAAATAAAAAAAAAAACAAAGAAAAAGGTAGCATCCTCAAAACAACTACAGATCAGAATACAAGTAAATGTACTTGCTACATTAAATGGAAATTCATGTTTTGTTTTTTTTTTTCCCCAGGGTCTAATCTCAGACCTATGCCACATACATCTAAGTCTTGCCCAAAACAGAGTGGAAACAGCAGAAACACACTTTATGCCAGGCCTCTTGAACACCTAGACTAACTAGTCTAGAACTAACTAGATGGGTGCCTCTAAAATACAGTTTCTAATCCTCACAATTCAAATACAGAGACCAAAGCTGTAGTCCCTACAAATTTAAAATTAGTCCCTACAAATTTAAAACCTCTAAAAGTATAAATTTATTGTTGCAGATGATAATTAATATACAATGCTGATAATTCCTTGCTCATGGCAGGGGGGTTGGAACTAAATGATCTTAAGGTCCTTTCCAACCCTAACATTCTATGATTCTATGATTAACATTGCCAGCCTTTGACTTTTTAATATCAATGTTACAAAACAAAGTACTTATTAAAAAAAATTAATCAATGTCTTTCTCTTCTTTCATACTACATGCTCTGATACCAGGTATACCAACATCCCCAAAGTTGTCTTTTGTGCATCTGCCCAAACCTCTGACTTTTCTTATACCACTGACACAACTACATTTTTTCCACCACAAAACTGTTGACATAAAAAACTGTTAGAATTTAAAAGTCTACATCATTTCAAGCTATGTGGAAACACCAAACTCTCACCATATCGTATTGTTCAACTTGCCAAATACTACAGTCTTACTTCTTAACGTTTCCACCCCTATTTTTGATACTTTTTAATTTCCAGTTTAACTACTTTATGTACATATGTGCACCTAGGGAAAGAAACCCATATGCAGCATATACCCATAAAATAACCATGTAACATGACTGGGAATGGCTTACACCAGGCTTACAGTAATGGTCTGTACTATAAATCATTCCCATTATTGGGAGAAATCAAAAATGTCAGCCAAGACACATTATGCGTTTGATTATAAAGGAAAGATATAAGAAAGAAAACAGTAGTTATTGTAGAGCCTTCTGGAATGCAATTCAAAATATATAGAGCTTTCAACTGTTTGAACATTCTTCCTCAGCCTCTACTCTGTTTATGAGAAGTCCAATGAGGCTTAAAACAATGAAGCACTTATTCCTTTTTCTTTTTTGAAAACATGCCACCCACTTCAAGCTGTACAAATTTCCAGAACGGACTTGAAATGGCCATTTGTCTCGCATCTAGGCTGCCACGTGTCTGCATTCTTGTCACCTACTCAAGATAAATGTCTGAACTAAACATCCTCAGAATTTGTTTGCTTTTGCACTAATCAAGTGCAAAACATTTAAACTTTTATTTTTAGTGTGACAAGCCCCCTTGCTCACTTGGCAACCATAAAATATGATGATTTCATATTACTGAAAACTCATGTAATAAATACTTCAGTAAATACCACTTGAAATTAAATGTTATACTGTCTTTGTCTATAGCTGTAATAAGTTAAAGAATCTCCTTGCATCCTTGCTCCGCGCAAAATGGACAGAGCAACCCTGAAATTTTGATTGAGGTTTCTGTGAATCAAGATCTAGAACACTGCCCTCCTCCTAAAACAAAAATAATAGTCACACTGTGACTTAAGCCTAGTTTTTCCTGAGTGTTTTTATGACTAGATGGAGACATTTAACATCTCATGTCCACCAACAGCATGAACGCAGCTGTGATGTACAGATGTTGCTGTTATCTGCACGGCACATCCTCATCTTGACATCTGTCACCAATCTTCCTTCCCTTTAGAAAGGCTTGCTTCTCATTGCTTTACAAAAATGATTTGTAATGGAGGCCCTTAAGCATTGTATAACTCTTCACTGACAAAAATTTGAAGAAAAAAAAAGAAAAAAAAAAAACCTTAAAAAAATTAAATTCCAGGGTTACTCTTTCAGTTTGGATCAGGAATATGACAATATGATTTTGAAGTGCATTTCTCCATTGCCCCCACTGACTTCACCATGGCTGAAACTGGAGTGGCCTTAGTGTCCATAAACTAGTCTCTTCTCAGATTAAACTTATCAGGAGATGTATTCCAGGAAAGAATGCAGTACACTCCAGAAAAAAAATGGGCATTCAGCCTCATGTCCAGATTAGAACTAGATCAACATAATAAAAACATCTGAAACACCTCAATATCAGATCTTGAGCACAAATCGCTTCACACCACAGATACACCTTAACACGCCCACATTGCTCATCTATAAAGATTCAGTCTTAGGGTATGAAGACTTACCCAAGTCAAGACTGAAACAGAAACAGTGTTTTTAGGGCAAAAGAGTGCTACAAAGAAAGCAGAAGCAAACTGTGACCCTTTTACCATTAAATCAAATGTTATACTGTCTTTCCCTACAGCTGTAACAGAAGCAAACTGTGACCCTTTTATCATCGCTCTCAAACTCCGGAAGAGAAGGGAGTGGAAGGAAAGCATAACAAAAAAAAAAAAAAGGCAAGAAAAAAAAATTGAAACATAATGAATCATCCTGTTTATATTAATATGTATTCAAGGAGCAGGTCAACCTCAAGCTGTCAGTTACAATAAGCTTTGAAACATACAGACAATTACACAGTTAAAAACAAAAGACAAGGTTCTGACATAATTATAAAATTAATTACTTTATAAAGAATGACTTCGGGATTAATCAAACGTGCCTTTAAAGGGCATATAGCACTTTCATTCACAAAGGAATGTTGAACTTGAAACTCTAAAAAAACCCCATGTTTCAGAATTTGGTATGAGAAGTCATACATGCGTAATACAAACATTTAAAAAAATTAAGTCAGTAACTACCCTGCTGAAAGGAAACAAAATAAAGTTAAATATCAACATAAAATGACTGGAAAAAAGGCTAGGTCAAAGTATTTTTTTTTTTATTATGCCACATTTTAAGTGTTCTTCAAAGTTTTCTGTGAGAATAAGGAAGTTCTGTTTCTTCTGTATACTTCAGCATGAAAACTGAAAAGAAGGCTAAAGAACTATAAAACATTCAGTACTACAAAAAAGAAGCCCTTAACAAAATAAGCTTTTAAGCTAACAACTTCAACTTAAAGCTGAAATGGGTTCTGAAGGCTGTGGTAATTACTATTCAGAATAAAATACATACATGTTAATTTATGCTAAGAATATTTTTGGACACCTTATCTCAAAACAAACAGGATAGCTTTTGCAGGAAAGAACTAGGTCAAATCTCATACTCTGCAACACATCTTAAGTATGATAACCTGAGACACTAAGCATTTAGGATTTTAACCGCCTTATTAGTTTGACTACTGCTATTTGAACAAAAAATACTTAATGGCTGCAACCCATCCATCCTTTAGTTAAAATACAGTTACTCAAATTATTTCATTATAATACTTAACTTGCCATACCACTGGAAGTCCAGTCAATCCTGGACTTGTGTTTTCTTTCACAAAAGAGAAATCAGTTTCCTTTATATGTTTATCATATATTTAAATTTAATTAGGATCAATATACAAATCTAAACATCAGAATGAGAATCCACTGGACTGTAAGTCTTATCATTGTAAAGAGCAGTTATATTCTCTGTCATAATTTGAGACTACTAACATGATCACTAAAATGTCCCTAATACAACTATACGTTATGCACCTCCTTCATTTCCTAC
>JANHGB010051580.1:25127-52686 GCA_026283785.1 Coracopsis vasa
TTTAAATTCTTCAGTTGACTACAATGACACTGAGTCATAGCAAGCAACATCTCCCCATGCCATGCAAGGACACAGACTTAGAACCAACAAGCTTTCTTAGGCCACCACTCTCAGAGAGATATAAACTTGAAAGCTTTAAATCCAGTGGTTGGTCTGATTGCCCAAACAGTCCTTGAGTTCTAAGGAGCTATTACACTACCATGTACAGCTAGAATCACCTGTACAATTTCTCTGTCAGAACTTTCCCTTAAGCCAACAAGGTTGACTAAGCATGGACTAGAAGACTTACTGTAGAAATTACATTATGCTATTGAAACACCAGCTTGACCCCCAGGCTGATACAATATGTTATAGGCAATTTACAGTAGCTAGAAACTGAACAAAACCAATGATTCCTAGTTGCAATAAGAAAAATAAATGGTAGAACTTAAAGGTAAAAAAAGTACTGTATTAGCAAGAGCAGAAAAATTATTTCATGTAACAAAGTCTTCGAAACCTCTTCAGTTTGTGAAAATTCAGGTCAATAATTACAATCCAGAAAATTACTGAAAACATATTCATTATGCGTCTGATTTACCACTAAACTCATTCCTTCCTGATCTTTCAGTTTCTCCATTACCTTCAGTAGGCAACCACTGTGGTTTATTCACGTCTCAAAACCAAGGCCTAATCTACGGCAAAAAGGATTTACTTGTAATGCATACAGTAGCAATATGTATTTCAATTTTGCCCTGGGTTCAGCTATAGCAGTCATTTTTCTTCTTCTTAATAGCTGGTAGAGTGCTGTGGTTTTTACTTTCAGTCTGGGAACAACGCTGATAACACCGATGTTTTTAGTTGTTGCTCAGTAATGTTTACTCTGACCAAGGACTTTCTCAGTCTCATGCTTTGCCAGGGAGGAGGAAAGCCAGGAGGAAACAGAGACAGGACACCTGACCCAGACTAGCCAAAGGGGTATTCCATATCACAGCACATCATGCCCAGTATATAAACTGGGGTCAGTTACCCGGAAGGCCCAGATTGCTGCTTGGGTCGGGCTAAGTATTGGTCAGCAGGTGGTGAGCAGTTGTATTCGCTCCCTTTGTTATTTCCCTTATCATTATTATTATTGGTGGCAGCAGTAGTGGGGTTTTGTTACACCTTAGTTACTGGACTGTTCTTATTTCAACCCCTGGGAGTTACATTCTTTCGATTATCCTCCTCATCCCTCTGAGAGCTGGGGGAGTGAGAAAGCAGCTGCATGGTTGAGTTACTGGGTGGGCTTAAACCACGACAAATTTTCTCCTCTGGAAACAAAGCTTACACCAGCCTCCTCCATAACGCAACATCAATCAGCTCCTGAAACACAACAACCTAATAAAAAGCCTTTTCACGATTATAGCTTATTCTAGTCAAGAAGCCGATTCTAAATATACTGTCAAAAGAAGTAGGTTTTGCGTAAATAAGTTTTATATAAAAAAATTCTGCTGAAAATGCCAAATCATTTAAGTTAGTTTAGTCTAAACCAGGCAGGAGATAGAACAAAGGGGAACGGCTTTAAAAAGCATAGATTTGGATTAGATATAAGGAATAAGTTCTTTACGATGAGAGTGGTGAGGCACTGGCACAGGCTGCCCAGAGAAGTTGTGGCTGCTCCATACGTGCAAGTGTGCAAGGCCTTGAGCAACCTGGTCTAGTGGAAGGTGTCCCTGCTTGTGGCAGGGGGTTGGAACTAGATGACCTTTAAAGTCCCTTCCAACCCTAACTATTCTATGAGTATGATTTTTATAACTTACACTTATCAAAGTCTGTATTTTAGCAGCTCTCCTTAGAAATTACAAAGGCTTTACTTCACTGAAAAGCAACCACAAGAAAAAAAAAATAAGTCTGTTTACGATCCATACAGAAGCCACAATAGCAATAGCAGGGGCTTGGGTTTAGGGTTTGCTTGGTTTTTGTTTTTTTTTTAGAAAATCTAAAAGCAACTCAGAGATAGTTTACCTCTAAATTTATATGCCACATATAATCAGATAAAGCACTTTTGACCAAGACAGAAAAATAAATGTATCAAAGGTTAATTTCTTTCTTTGAAGCTTCAGCTATTGCTGAAGCTCTGTAGTAGTCAATTACTTTATCATAATAGTTTGAGGAGAGATAATGGACTTCCCTTTCCAGTTCTGTGGAAGGAAAAAGACATGTAAAGGTTTGATAAACACTCTTACTATCCCCATCTCATACTAATTAGTAACTAACTCTCAAAAAAGTAGGACGCATTTACACATAATTCAAACTAGAGAATTAAAATAATAATTATTTATAGTTACATCACAGTTTAAGACAACAAAAATACATCAGAAAAACAGTGGACTTCAGACAAGGCCACAGTCAGAATTTTAACTTCATAGATGTTCAACTACTTTAATTAGGGTCAGGAGTGAGGGGATTTTTTTTAAGCTTGATTGCAATACTTGCACTTGTATAACCCTAAAACTGGGTATTTATACCGGAAGAGCATCCTCCATTATCTCAAGAATTTTGTGATATAATTAAAACAACCAATGCTCCCCTGACTCCACTTCAGAAGTGTTAAGCACAAGGGCTCTTACAAGTTGAGCATTCCTTAGCTTGTGTTGTTTTGAGTGAAAATTTGGCTGCAGTTTGTAGGAAAACGGAAGGACAGGAAGCTTACTTTCTAATTAAATGCTTTTTAAGTAATATTGGTTAAATACACAGGCAATTCACAAATACATACTCTCAAGTGTTAGTTTTAGTTTTTGTCAAGACCTCCAATCTTTTGCAATTAACAAAATGTAACTCCACGGAGATCACTGTACTAGCTCAAGAAATTGAACCGACTCCACCATCATTTAAATACAATTTACAAACACTTGCCTTACTTAAACTCAGTATTTACACAAGCACAAGAAAGCTTACCAAATACAGGTTAGGTACATTTGACACTGCTTTTCCTTTGATACAGTTATTTACAGGTTTGGATTCGGTCTTTAAACCATTTCATCATTCTAACAAGGAAAGAAAGCAGTATCATTCTGGAGGTTTGTTTTTTTTTTTCAATTTATTATTTATAGAAACTGTAAAAAATACTGCTGTAGAGAAACGGAGTAAATAAAAGTTGAAGCCACCCAACTGTAACGAGCAGCAGTGCGTATTAAGGCGTCGCTGCATTTAACATTAATTTGCTGCAGCTGACTGATAAGGCAATCATATCTCGATTTTGGAACCTGGGCACCAGCACTGCCACATCTGTGTCGGTTTTAACTCTCCACTTTTGTCAGGCTTCCTTCTACCGTCTCAAAAGCATTGCCAAGAGCAGAGTCCCACAGAAAAGGGGAAGAGAAGGGATGGCAGGGGGCAATGCTAAGAGCTGTTAAAAAGTGAAATATTAGATATTCTGCGATTTCTGAAACTCACTTTGCTGTTCCAAACACCCATAAACTTTACTCCGCCACTCTGCTTTCAGCGGCGGGGAACGAACTAAGCTCGGAAGAGAGAAACTTACTAAAAGCAGGCTCCGGAGAGCCAAAGGCTTCAGGGAAAGCCTGCCACAGCCCAGGCACCTCTGAAGTGCGTTTTGTCTGGGACCGCCACGCACCCTCCGGGTACAAGCGGGCGGCGGCTCGCCAGACACGGCACCCAGGCCCAGGCCTCGCCGCACAGCCGGCTCCCAGCCCGCGTCGGGGAGGAGGGGAGCCCACGGGCCAAAAAGCTCGCAACGCCACGACAGCCTCCGCCAAAGCCCTTCCGAGCCGCTCCGGGGCGGGCTGAGGGAGCAGGGGGCCACGCCTTCCGGGAGGCGGCGGCAGTGAGGCACTGCCGATGGCTGCCTCCAACCCAGCCCCGCACGACGACGACGACGACGACGACGGCGGCGGCGGCGGCGGCGGCACCAACCGGTACAGCAGCAGCAGCTCGCACGCCCCCTCCCCGCCTCAGCACTCACGTTCTCCGGCGGCAGCGCAGCAACAGCAGCAGCCCACTGCCCCCCGCGCCGCACCACGTGACCGCGCCAACCACTCAGCGGCGAGAGAGGTGGCTCCCGGAGCCTGCCCCCTGTGCGTGTGCGTAGGGAGGTGGCTGGGCCTGCGTCCTTCAGTGTGGTAACACACGGGGAGCCGTGACGCTGCAGAGCAGCCGGGCCTAGTGTAGCCTGATGATACAAAGCCCGTTACCAGTCGTGCAGCGCTCCGCCCAGGCGCTGAGGTATTCACTCGGAAGCGGGGCAGCGCCTCCTGTTAGCTTTATGTGCACTGCAAGCAAGGGGGGTGGTGTTGCGGGTAATACAAATTGGTGAAGATAGAGGGTGCCTAAGCGTGGTGAGTGCGCTGCTTTCTAAATAAAACGTTCTGTGAATACGTTCTGGTAAAATACCGGCTCCATGTGGTAAAAGCACCTTTTACCTTCTCGCTTGGAAGGCTTTGAATTGTGTTTATTGTAGTAACATCTGCGAAAATATCGGTTACTGGTGCTACTCATTAACATGCATAATTAGGTTCCTTTTGAAAACGTCTTACGGTACATGCATAACAGTAACTAGTTCCGTAAGTTAAATCGTTCATTAAAGGTAATTAGAGGAACACATTAGTTTCACTTGCGTGGAATGCTAGTCACTGGTGTTAAGTATTATTCCCCAAATTTGATATAGGTATCTAGAGTGTGAACTTTGTTACTAATATTCAGTAGGGAACACGGAAAAATATAAATGCCTAAAATAATAGGTTATCATAGAAATACTGGCAAGCTGATGATGCAAATATGAGACTAAAAATGGATCATACAAAATCCATAGCAGAAGCTACATGTAAAAGGCCCTATTTTGCCGTCATTTATGTGGCACTTAGGTTTCATAGAACACTTTGGCAATTCATACAAGTATGTCATAGAATTTAGTAGAAAATTGTATTCTGCTCTTCCAAAAACAGCACACAGCTCAGCAAACTGGCCGGCATGAAAGGGGCTGAATTCCTAGAAACAGGGTGGAGATCAAGTTAAAGGAGCAGACTTTGCCAAAGAAAGCAACTTCAGCATAGTGTTCTCTTCCAAGAACTAGCAGAAGCCAAAAGAGGAGGGCAAGTTCAGTGTGTGCCACCATTTAGACACACTGTCTCAAGCTCCATAGTTTTGGCACATTCTAATCTGTTACCTCAATGCTAATCCTTATAATTCATAGAAATCACAAGATGTGGGAGCTTACTGATTCTCTATTATACACCAGGTTTTCTACAGTTGGCACCATTTTCCATAGTGTACTCCATTTTCATGCAGTCATAATTCCAGTCCATAATTCCTAAAGATGCTGTATTTTTTGCCTGAGTGCAGGTCTAGATCTTATTACTGGATGTACAAATCCTGAGATTGTGGTTCTCTTCTGGGACCTAGAAGATCTGGATTTTATTCCTAGTTCACAACCTGAGCAATCATTTGTTAATATGCCATATTTTTAGGTACTTACTGGTAATGGCAGGGATAACAGAAGTCACAGGAAGAGTGGGAGTCTAAGTAAATGAGTGTTCAGGTAAGACAATGTCCCTTTCCATTCAGGTAACTATTAAGAGTACAGGTTATGCTTCGTAAGTATGGTATGGCTGATTAAGTAAGAGAGTTCAATACTTGGAAAGAAAATAAGGAAGAAATAAACAAAAACATCATTTTCATAACCCATGTACACTTAGTACAGGAGTGACGCATACGGGTAGCACTGCTTACGCCTTACTGCTAACTATATAATCCATGTAAATATTTATAATCCACCTATTATCAGTGTAAACATACAGCTTAGTCATATGTTGACCCATAATGAAAAAGTGACATTGAGATCTTTCCTTTGCTTAATAGCACAAGGTTTAAGCAGGTTTTAGGAGCCGTTGAGCAGCTCTCAGAACACTCATTTTTCTGAGATTTATACTGAGGCTTTTTAACATGAAATAATTGGGAAGGAGCAGCCTGCTATGGAATGCATGGATGCAAATTGAAGCCATATCTGAAGGATGTTGTTTTAATTAATGCTGGGAATCTGATACCAGCATATTTGAAATACTGTTTATGTTAATCTTGAAGGAACTAGTTATGACTAGCCTACAAACGTGAGAATGTCAAAGCATGGTTATAGTAAAGGAACTGAACCGAGAGAAGCAGTAACCCAGAATTTGATACATAGCATATCATGAGTCTGTCATAAAATTAACAAAGTACAGATGATTAAAGAAGCAGCTTAAATATGTTAGTTTATACACAGCTATTGTACCACTGCTACCATTCTGGTTCTGAAAACAACACAACACTTTGGAAACTGTGGAGGCAAGCCCTTCTGAAAATACATACAGAAACAAAATCTGATTTTGCATGAATTTGGGGCTTACTCTTTTGGAGTCTTTGACCTGACATTAACTTTGTATTTGTTATGTATCCCACCCATACTAATTTTTCCTTAGTTAGTGTTGCACTTTCTCCAGTTCAGCATCACCAACACTATAACTTCATAATACAACATGGAAAAATGGAGTGAAAAATGTAGATGCTTTCTCTCCAGCTTGTAGAGATAAAAAGGAATATATCCTGGAGGTTCTTGATCTGTTTGTATAGTCTGCCAGAAGAAATAGAAGAAATGTCTAGTGGAAAATAAAAGACGGCATTGGTTTGAATGTCAGCTGGAAGAAACAGACTAAAATCGAAAAGGTTTCATAACACAGCCAACAGGGTGTTTGATCGTCTAGTCACCTCCTGCTTATCCAGATACTTCCACATTGTGTTGAGACACTTCAGTTAAATCAAAGCATTCTCATGCTCAAAAGCCTAAGCTGTTATATGTGACCAGAAGTGAAGAGAGTAAACCAAAAGGCAAGGTTAAGGAAACGAATGTGTGAAGTATGCCAAGAAGATGGTACCAGGCAATCCCTCTGCACAGCTAAAGAGCTTTCTAAAAAAAGGTATCAAAATCAAAGAAAGTATAATATGAGATCACAGGTGAAAACAAACTATAATGTGAAAGTTATTGATTATGGAATAACAAGAGAGTAACCTGCTATCACCTAAAATTGATTTTCAAACATGTATTTGCAAACACATCTTTATTTTGCTTGACCACAAGAATGTTAAATAATCATTACTAAAACAGTCTAAAAGTTGATAACCATAATAATGCTATAGGTAGAAAACATTCTGTGGAATACAGTTCTTTTTTCAGTGGCTATATAATTTACATCTCATCATTCACAGTTTATATAAAACATGAAGTTAAAGTATATTCTGTTGCTGGCACGGAATTTTTGTTAATACTGTAGCTGTGAAAATGTTGTGATTATTTCCCTTTTCCATAAAGCACTCACACAACATTTTCCTTTATGGAAACATGGGGTTTGATCCAATTTTTAATGAAATTTTAACTGCTTTATCACAAGGATGTATCAGTAATCTGGTGACATCTTTATGTGCTCCATTGGCCTGCAGGATGCCAGGAAAGTGGAAGCTGTGTTCTCCCACAAGGAAATGAACGTTGATCTATAGTACTCCCAGCTCTCAAAGTAGGGCTAAACCAGAGGCAATACTGGACGGCTTTATCTGACACTCTATGTAAAGAAGGATTTGTAAAAGATAGTAAAAGAATTTCTCTAGAAATTACATTAAGCCCTTTTTGGAAGTCTTGCTCTGTATTTTCTCATGAATATAAGAGTAGAATCCAGGTTCTGCAGATTATTGCCTTTTTATACTAACATTGGTTCTGAAACTTACATGCTCCCTAGCCCAGCTCATGTCCCCTGCAGAGAGGTTGAGAGGCAGGGGTGGGAGAGCTGTTGGAAGAGGAAGATACCAGTGGAAGTGGTCCTAATGTTTTACTTCATGATTCAGTCTTTTTATTTTTGTTTTTGTACAATAAAAGAAGCCATATTTCCATTGGAAGTTTAAATCCCAGAGGCAGTGAAGAAGCATAGTATGTCATAATATTGAAATTGGAATTGATTATTCAGTTTTGAGTTCTTTTGGTTTTAACTTAATGGACTTTCTGAAGCTGTCTTTAACATCCTATGTTTTATTTAACAAAACTAAGCCTAACAACCACATCTGTCGTAGCTCAGAGTGTGTTGATAGGCCTTAATTGCCCTGACCAGCCTCACCTGGGGTCCCTACCCACACCTCTGCCCATGGGCCCGGGAGCCCCATTTAAGATCAGCCCCAAAACATGGGTTCTTTCCTGTATAGGCCTATAACAGCATTGGTCTCTAATTCTATCATTGCCTTGTTCTGGCTATATGGCCTGCTGAGCTGGGCCTGTGCTGATCCTGATCTCCCAGACTTGCCTCTAGCCTGCCTCATTACTGTGGGCTGCCTGTGATTTGGACTCTTTGTTGAACCTAGCTGCCATTCCTGCGCCTTCCCTATCCCTTGCTGAGGTACCTTGGGGCTGGGCACCCTTCACATAGGTTGTCCCAGAGAAGGAAAGAAGCAATTATGATATTCAAGGCAGTAAATCTGGAAGTGGCAATTCAAAGCTGGTAAGCTCTATCAGACATGTATTATTATTATTGGTTCTGTTTTTAAAGCATTCAGTAGCAATTACAAAGCTGCAGAAAGGAGACAAGTAAATTAAGTGCAGATTAAACTAGCTTTTGAAGCATTTAAGCATTTTTAGCATAGAAAATAATGCATGAATTATAATGAAATTAAGTAAAAAGATTGAATATCACCAAATCTGGGAGCTTGTATTTTGTAGCTGGGTGTTGCTCATGGTCAGCTCAGCAGAAATTTCACTCTAACCTGGCAACACACAGCTTTCTAGCAAATATATTTTATTTGACCAGCTAGTATAGATGGGAAAAGGAGACAAGCTTTCAGGTGCACAATGATTTATTTATTCAGACCTGAAATAGAAGCAGTGCACTTACAAGTTTAATAAAAATTGAGGGCCTTTTCTCTTTGTTACCTTTAGAGCATACTGGAAGTAGCAGCTGACTGGAAATAACTGGTCAGTCTGCTGGGAATGATGCTTTCTCTTGTGTATGTGTAGGAAACAAGCATCAGTTAGCTTAGTTTCAAATGCCGTCTTACCCCTGTTTTTGTAGTAGTGTTCTTGTAGCTGTAATGATTTCCTCAGAACAAAGGCAGAAGTGTGTAGACAGACATAGTACTGCTTGTTGGTGGCACCAACAAATGCAGATGGAAGCCCTGCTTCAGACTTAGGATAGTAGTGAGAGATGCCTCCCTGTTACACTTCTGTGACTGCCTCTTGCAACACACAGCTGAGGCCATGAAGTAGTCTGCCATGGTGCAGAGAGCTGCAACAGGTTGATGTCCTACCACTCCAGTTTATTTTCTGCTCTGCTGAAGATGACTGCGTGTCAGTCCTCTGCTGATAGAGTTTTCTAATCTTCTTTAAACAAAATCACAAGGCGCTTGGGATCAGATGGGGGCTGTCTCCAGGGGGTGGGTGTGTCTAGAGCAGGCAAGATTCACATCATCCTCTGCATGTGCTGAGAGGAGGCAGTTTAGCTCCCAGCTAGGACAAGTAATAAAGCCTTGGGCTGTCCTGTCCCCATCTCCACAGCAGGGAATCTCACACTTCAAAGGCCACTTCTGGAACAAAGCAGAGTTTGAGGCAGAAGGCTTTCAATTGGCATAGAATGCAGACCAACAAGGGTATAAAGACAGTGCTTAGCCATCTGCATGGGTGTTTATGCAAACTTTCTAGGACTTGTTCAGGTTTCTGGGGATCTTCCAGCATTCTAGGTAGAAGGGCAAGTTTTTCAGGCATTAGTGAGAGAGGCCTTTTTACTTCCCAGAGTCAAAGAATTCCCATGGGGATTGCCCTCGGGACCTCTTACTCCTCTCTTAAAAGCTTGTGAGAGTCTATTTGCAGCTTTTTCTTTCAGCAGCTGAATAATATATATTTCTGCTGCCTGACACATTTATTTTTATTATTCTTTCTGTGTTTTAATTTTGATCTGTGTCCAATGTGTTTGAGAAATATATTTTTTAATTACTTTGCTTGTTCTCTTTACTGGCTTTTCACTTGTAAAATAATGATCTCTGGCAGCTTTTGGCATTGCAGATTACCTAGATCAGTTACAACGAGGTGACTCAACGTCCTGTGCAGCCACTTGTGAAGATTTTGGACAGGCCTTGCTTGATTAATGATCATTGGCCTATTCTTGAGATAAATACATTCTGGATTTTGCCCAAGGGCTCCAGAGTGGGCACTCCAGGGAATTTAGTGGGAGAAATCTGTACTTGAAATGACTTTTCTTTCAAATCTGTTTATTTAATGATTGCTTGCTTGAAGGTAATACCACTGATAAGGAAGAAAAGCCGGTCAAAAACGTAAAGAGAAGTACATTCATAGATGTTTTTTTATTCTGTTTGAATATAAGAGCCAATTCTCAGAGTAAAGATTATATGGCAGACCCTATAGTGGGCCAAGTTCCTGAGGTGGGTGGAAGCTCACAAGATGTTAGCTTGTATCTGCATGGTGCCTTTCAGCAGTGATATTTGTGTTACCGGGGCCTTGGCAGTGAGCAGTAGTTCCCCTCTTGCCCCTGCCAGAGCTGTTTCCCTCAGTGATGACTGGCATATCCTTGTTGCTATTTATCACCAACCACATGTGAGCATGTTTTAGTTGATTTCCTGGAAAACTAGTGTGGCAGTTTTACCTGCATGCTGGCCTACCCCAGTAACTTCTGGATCAATTCCCCAGTTTCAGTCTCATCTGCCAAGTAGTGTGGATTGCTCATGGGCTGCAGCTCCACCACTTCCTGAAGCTGCCACTCATAGTCAGTCTCTCTGTTGAGATAAGCTTCTCTGTGCCATGTGATGGGAATGGCCAATGGTGCACATGCAAATCCTGGAGACATGGCAGAAGATAACAGTTTGTCTAGTAGGCTTGTCCATCGCTTCTTTTAGTCATGCCCTCTCAGCAGCTGGGGGGCTGAACATTGATGGATTTATGAGTAAGCTCACACAGTTTTACTGCCCATTCCAAATGGTGGTTCTTTTCCAAACAGCTGGTCAAACAGAGATGGGTAGGAGACTTTAGAGAGACTTGAAACCATTGGGTTGGAAATGGGAAGCAATGAGGGAAAGGGGTGAACAAGCAGTATGCAGGGAACATGCCAGGGAGCTGACAGCATTGTGATTGAACCTGATATTCAGAACAGGCAAATCAGGGTTATTTTTTGGCTATTCATGACTTCTACATTTATTTAAGAAGTTGGGCACCTGTTTTGATGCATCATTGGGGGAGGGGTGTTAAAATAACTTAGCAAAAAAATCTACCAAGTATCTAATCTATGCAGTATTTGAGTGCTTCTGTTTGTGTATCAGAGAAGTGTTTCTCTGAAGGAATCATATGTGATTCTGCAAATCCCAGGTTCATTTGCAGAAGTAGAAGAATAAGTGGATGTGTGCACAGAAAAGTCAATATACTGAAATGAAGAAAGCAACAGAAGACAAAACACAATATGTGTGTTTTTAGAGGATCTGTCAATCTAAAGTAATAACAAATAAGTAAACAGAACCCTTTTAATTTGTGCAAGTTAATCCTTTTCAGGGCTGAGTTAACTAAAGCATATCCCTATAAAATAACCTTCATTATATAAATCAGTGTGCTGATGGATTACTGAGTTTGCAGCCAAAAAACTGCACCACCATAGGTGTGAAGTTTCCTGATCATCTAATAAATTGATAACTTTGAAGCCTAGTTGTGACAATTTAAATGTCATCACTATTAAACAAGTTGCCAAAATGCAAACAACCATCCTAAGTCATTAAAATGCAATTATAAAGGACAGCTGGGTCTACTATCAATCTGGGCTGTGGGGACTCATAATGGGGAAAAATATGAAACTTTCACACAAACAGAATGAGATTGCTGTATGTGCCAACAAGAGCCTGCATGGGAAGCAAGGGAAATGTGTATTTTGTACGTACAGTTACTGATGCTTATAGAAGGCTTGTGTTATTGAGCTGGACATAGGACATAAGAGTCGGTGACAGCACGACATCTAGCAGATGTCTTCATCTTTTTTCTGCCATATATGAAAAGTCCTTTTGCTTATTAACAGGGTAGGCTTTGCTAATGAGAGGCAGGTAGACTGGGTGGTAGTTATAGTCTAGCAGAAATTACTATGAAGTGGGACTACATTTGCTCTATTGTGGAATGGCAGCACAGGTGGTATAAATCCCTGTTTTGAGAACCAGGTGGACTTTAAATGATAATGAAGATTTGCTTTTTGGTTGAGAGTAATAAAGAGAAAAGAGACTAAAAGGCTTTGCAGGCATGGATTTGATGTGTTTATGAAAGCTGTGTTTAATCATGTTGATAATTAAGTTATTGAACTTTCTGCTGATTGTTTGATTGTTACTTATTTGATACTTTGAAATTGCCATGATATGGACAAGTCCAGTCCCTGCTCAGGACTTGCAGCTTGAAGAGCTTGTATAGCTCTAAATTCATATTGGTTTCAGCTACATTCCAGTAGGTTCCGTCTGTTGTTCAGCAGTGCAGTAAGTAGTTGATTAGATTTACTGCTGATACATATAGTGGAAGTCACGGAACAAACTAGAACTGTGATACTGCTTCATTAAAATAGTAACCCCAAAAGGTCCCACAGTCTTCTGGTGTATTATTTATGTATTATGGAGCTACAACAGCTGCCAGCTTCCATAGTTAAGCTCCATTTTCCCTAAATGTGGCAGGAGGGATGAAATAAGTGGGAATTGCTGATAACTGGTAAAATTCTAAAAGAAATAATTTTCATCTTGTGTATCTTGATGCTTTTAAAAATATAGATTTTAAAAATATGTATGAGTGCTAGCATATTATTTGAAAGGTTTTTTTTCCTTTTACATCAGCCTATATATAGCACATCATTCTCAAAAAAGTATGTTGCAAACAATTCCCAGATGCGTTCTAACTGATCAGTATTCCTGAAATATTGAGGTATCAAATTTTCCATGTATTGCTTTCTACTAAGAAGTAAATTCTTGTGGTGCCTTGGGGCATTCATTGTGCTGAAAAACTTGTTCATTTATTCTCACCAAAATTGTGCTATTGCATATGGGTGTTTACAAATCATTAATTTCCTTCCTTTTGTGTTCTTGGACATGATATAACAACTGGGTGTACTGGTGTAAGTATCTACCTTTCACTTTTGTAAATTGTAATTTTTGTTTGTTTTGTAATGAGAATCAGTTGGTATGGAGCTTAGAGAAACATTTAAGATTATGAATTGTTTCTAATGAACAGACTGTTTTCTGATGCAAATGGAAAGCCAAGTTGAGAGTGAGCTTTATTTCTTTTATGAAGAAGGATACAGCTTTTCAACAGATTTTGTCCTTATTTTTTTGGCAGATTTGGACTGCCCTACTCAAAAGCATAAACAAGCCTCAGCCTATCAACAGTGGAATTGGGGCACTAATGTGCCAAATACAGGGAAATGAATAAATGGAAGAACAATAAAAGTCAGTAAAGTAGGAAATCTCATGCAGTGTGAATGATTTCCTTTATAGCAAAAGCAAAATTTTCTGCTGTTTATTTCACACAGCTACCCTAAGGATGAATATGTTTTTGTCAAGAATGCTCTCAGGAAAAGCATGGCAATTCCAGAGATCACACTGGCTAATGGGTGGAATGGTTGTTTTGAAAGGAAACATAAGCTTTCCTATAATTTGCATTCATGTCCTCCCAATATGAGATGACAATTTACTGCAGGTTTAGGAAATTAAACTAAAATGTTAGTTTTCCAGGTGCACTGAAGAGGCTTTGAAATTAACTTAGCGAAGGTGAAGCTCCATTGTATTTCTCACTGCACAGTGAGAGTCAGCAAGCTGACACTGTAAAATATCCTTAGTAATAGTCAGTTAGAAAGTCTGCAGGGGATAAGGTCAAAGAAAGGTTAGCAGCTGACATCAAATCAGAAGCCAGATGTGCTGACCCTTAATCATAGGCTTTTGCAGGCTTTTTTGGACTGCAATTCAGCATAACATTATTGAATTCACCTTTAGATTAAGCTGGTTTGCTTTGACACATGCAAACCCATATGCAAGTTAATGGCTGTGTCATCCACTTGATTATGCAAGCTTTGATAACAGATCAGTGAGGTGACCTCTGCAAGTGCTACTTTTCAAGGTCCTTAACCATTTGCATTTTCAATGAATAGAAAGTGTCACTCCCCATTTAGGTCATGTTGGATCATTAGTTTTGCATATACAAATTAAAACTGGGAATATTAATCTGTGACATGTTTCTTTTTTTTCATGCAAGATAATTTAGAGCTATTTAATTCAGTAGTATGTTGTGATGACAGTCATCTGCTCATTTACTGGTGCAAAATCTTTGCTTTGTAAAGAAAACAGAGACAGTAGTCCCAGCAAAGGCATAGGTATTAGTGGACTGAAATTAAGCATGGTCAGAAATTTCTGAAGGATTAAAATAACTTAGAAAAAGAAAAAATATGTTTTCATAAAGGTTTGAAGATGACGAAGTTAAGATTGTATATGCAAACCCTAACTGTTCCTTATTGCTTATATATGATTCTGCAGTCTTTGTTTGCTAGATCGTTATGCAGAGATTTTTTTGCAGTAGAACTGAAGTGAAAGAAGACTATATGGTGTAATTTCTACTAGTTTAACAAATATTTTTTGGTTGTTAATGTAAGCTTATGTTGCGTGATCTTTATTGAGAGGATATACTTTCGACTTGCTCACTTACACAGTGCTTACTCAACAAACCGCATAGTAATTCGTAGCATTAAGGTCAATGGCAACAGGTCAGTCTCTCACACTGTGCACTAAAGAAGGCATTTACTGAATATTGCACCAGTGTAGATTCAAACTCATTGCTGATTCCACTGAAATGACTTATCCTTCATGCAACTGTGGGAAAGGAGTTAGTCAGGATCTGACCAGTGGGTATATCACCTTTGCAGTCTTCATTGTGCATGGTCCAATTCACATACTGAATAAGGCAGGTATGCAAAAGAGATTACTTATTTCTTAGATTTAATAATATCTGAGCCTCTTCCTGGTGAGGTGACTTCAGTGGGGATTGTGAGCTCCTACAGTGAAAGACCTTAATTCTGTCCACAATGATCTGTAAACCCACATAAGATGTTATAATCATGGCTGTTAGCATCGTATCTTGGTTGCCAGATATTGCATCCACAGAACCCAGTGGTCTGGTCTCTCCTGTTCACAAGGCAAGGGAAGTCATGTGTATGGGCCAGGCTTTTCCCATCTCTGATTTTAGAGTCTATTTCCTATATTTCTTAACTTCTATTTCACTCACTTATGTGTTCTATCCTTTTTTCTATTAACTTGCTGTGGGGGAGCATACTTAAATTATTTTAACACTTAAACCTGAATTCATGGTCCTTCTAATCTCATCTAGATGAGCAGCTGTAAGCCAACAGGTTTTGGTGGTTTTGTCTTCTGCTCACAGAAGTTTTGTCTGGAAAGCTGGTCACTTAATTTCTGAGGAATGCAGTTACCAAGGAAGGACTGTCATCACAGATTTAAAAAAGCCTTGGCTATACAAGGTTGCTTCCACAAAGTCAGCTGCAATGTTCCAGTTTCCCTGACAGGTCTCTACTTAGTGAAGGCTTTGGACTTCTAAACAGATATATTTCACTTGCAAGTCCTAAGACTTTGAAGCATATATGATTCATATAGGCATGCTTGTTTTTTAAGGTTTGATGTGCAAAAGTCATAGATCTAAAATACAGCACTTAAAACTATGGGGTAGGTATCCATGTTGTATTGCTATCTGTTTGGGCTGTGTGTGAATCTCCAACTGGATGGTAGAGGTAGCATTGCAATGCAATTAATCAGCTATAATCCTCATAAAGAGGACACCTATAATATAACTGATGGGTTTATTTGCATTCTCATGCCAATATCAGTCACAAGGTTCAGCTGAGGAGGAGGGCATGACTGAGATCTTTTCATACCTTGGTTTTTAGAGTTCTCTCTGACAATAAAAAAAGAGGTAGTGAGGGTAATTCTTACCAAAACCAGACCACCAAGACTGGTTGTTTGGTGATCATATACTGTGGTGTATCACATACATAAGACCTTGGTACACATGTTCAGTGTTTAGGACACTAATGCTGTTTACCAAGCTGGACCTATGTTTTACATGAAGTTTGTTACAGCACTTAATGTGACAGAAGAAACTGGATATTCTACAGTAGCTTAATTAAAATGAAGACATTTGAAGTTAGTTAAATATGAAAGTGTTTCATTATGAGAATTAATTCCTCTGGGATGTTATTTTTTTATTACTTTTCCCACCACATAGACAGCTTTGGACTGGAAGTTAAGAACAAAAGCTGGATGCTTTTGCTGAAATTCTCCATATAGAAGTAATTACTTAGGGCAATATTATAACTTATCTTTCAGTTCCAGACTTGACAATCCTCTCAAATGATTAGGAGAAAGCAGACCTCACAAATTTTTTTTATTTTCAGGTGTTCTGCAGACCCAGGAAGATGTTTTTTATAATATGTTCATGTATTTAAGTTAATCTTTGTCATTGTGTGGTGAGAAACATCTGTTTTAAACAACAGAAGCTGAGATTATGAATCACTATTCTATAGGAAAGAATTAATTCAGTAATAAACTGCATAGCTATAGGTTCATTCAATACTTGGAGCTTTACTGATAGCATGGATAAATTGAGGGTTTCATTGAATTGAGATGTCAGTCTTGCATCTGTCATCGCAGCTAAATAATTTTTAAAGGCTTAAAAAGCCCAAGAGGTATCCTGTCCCCATGTGAAATTCATAACTCATTTGTTCCTATCTCCTGGGTGCTATTTTTAGAAATAGCAGAAGAAACAGACAAATTAGTAACTATATTCATGTTTATAGTTTAATCCTATGAAAGGGGAAAGAAGTAAGGCAGTTGTAGTAATCTGCAGAAACTAGATTAAATTTAGTAGCACATTTGGATTTTCTTTTTGGTAAAATATTCAAATTGAAAATTGTGTGATCCTTAAAGATTTCTGTCTGTGAAAGCAAACAGAGGAACTGCAAATGGACACAGAAGGGGTGTCTGGAAGCAGCCTCTGTGAATGCTGCCAGTCACAACAAGGAAATGATAGGGTGCAAAATAGACTGAATAAAGTCAAATATTTTACTTTGGTATTTTCACCAGATTTGTACTTGTAACATGTCAGAAACAAATGCAGAAGTGTGCAAACGTGGGGAGATCATGAGTGAGAAAATAAGTTAAACTGCTGTATAATTACTCGAAATCTGGTCCTTGAACTAAGACCCTGCAAAGAAAGGGAAAGCAAAGATAGGATTGCTTCAGGGAGTAGTCTCATGTAAAACCTATATAGAATGAGGAAGCCTCAGCTTTGTGTTCTGCAACTTAGTCCTTGAGTTTTAGACCTTTAACTCTGGCTTTCTTCAAATTTAAGATGCAAAGTTAAGAGCATGATCCTGACAGGCTGTGCGCTGTGCTGAGCCGCACATCTAATTGCACTGTAGTTGCTTGAAGGGAAGCCTTGAAAATCAAACAAAACCAACTTATTTTACTGCTTGCTCCCCTCCACACACTCCCAACCCCCCCATCTTATAATCATCCTGATTTTCCCAGATTTTACAATTGGACTCTGCTGGCTCCTTTCAGTCTACCTAAATACATCAAATGATAAATGTTTTTTTTGTCTTTATTGGAGGAAAAAAATAAGCATATGTTCTCCACTTTGAGACCCTCTTCTCCACAGTTGGTCTCATGTCTTGCATATGAACAGCTACTAGCTGTACTTTCAATGTAAACAGCATCATGTAAATCTGTATGAGGAGACCATGGAAACAGGGTGCTCATAGACTGTCTGGTTTTGTGGGCTTGTATGGCAAGGATAGTGTTCTCTGAATCTTTTGGGTACTAATAATCCTCAGTAATGCTTTGTAAAGAACAATGTAATGCCTGTAATAACATAATAGGAGGGGAGAACGTAT
This sequence comes from Coracopsis vasa, assembly GCA_026283785.1. Lineage (NCBI taxonomy): Eukaryota > Metazoa > Chordata > Aves > Psittaciformes > Psittacidae > Coracopsis > Coracopsis vasa. Next base: position 43,079 of record JANHGB010051580.1, read on the forward strand.
TTACTTAAATCAACTAAAACATCCTCAAAAATTAATGCATTAAAGTGGTTAGAAAAGCCAGCAGAGAATAAGAGGCATGAAGACTGCCCGTTTTGTCAGCAGAGACTGTTAAATGGTTGAAGCTGCTGTAGCACTGCCTGTGCCAAATAGATGCAACATAATTTTCAGCACTAGAAAATCACTTGATAGCAATAATTTGTAATATGTTGTATTTAACTTGTATGTATAAATGCTATTATTTAATACTTGTGTGTGTTGTTGTATGTGAATACATAGTAAAAGAAAAAAAGACATTTATGTATTTTACTTATTAGCATTACAAATCCCATAGTAGCATTTTCATGGTCAGTCTTTCTTGCAACAAACTTTCTCTGTTCTCTTTGAAAGGAATGAGAATTAGGCACCTGGATTTATTTAAAGATCTGGCTTTCAGCGTCCAAAGTTAACAAAAAAATGTTATTTTGTTTTAAGAAAATGGATTTTTCAGCTCAATTTTTTAATGTAAATTTACAGGAGCAGTCTGAAAGAGGTGGAAATCCTGCTGTCTTTGCATTACCTATGTTGTGCTGAATACAGCATTAGGGCAGCAAGTAGTTTTTTCTAATTTTAGCATCCACACTGAGGAGACCAGATGCCATTTAGATAACTGGGCTTAATTTTTGAGGAAAGCAACTGCTGTTGACAATAATAGTGGCTAGCCAGAATTTTTTATTTGTAATTGTAGCTGTAGGGTTTGTTAAGATGCAGGTCTTGGAGTGAGTACAGATTCTGGCTGAGAAATGAGGGAGAATGGAGGGAACCTGAAAACTCCCATATAGAAATTCCCTTTTATCTGAACTGTGTAACTTCAGAGGCTCTGTAAATTGGATGTGACATGGTATATGTCTTCTAAAAGAGGTATCAGAATTAGAGAAAAATTAAACTCTTACGTGAATGTTTGATTTGTAATGTTTGCCTCACAGTTAATGGTCTCTGTCTCTTTCTACTCAATGAGATTTTCCATAATTCAACTAATACAGCTTTTCTGGATAAACATATGTGCATAAATTAGGATTTCCTTTTCTTTCTGTATATATTACATGTTCCTTTCTGCTGGAATATTTTCACTGTAAACAGAAACAGTTTACCTTGGCTCTGGAATTAACAGTAACTTGGATCTCCTCAGTTTACTAATGAAACAGGATTTGAACTGATATAAAAGAGAAATTTTTTTTATATAAGAAATCAGCTCAATAATTGTTTTATGGCTAGATCAACACTGTACTTGGATGACAGGCTGTTTCCCATCTTATTTCTGATACTTGGAAAGAAGGATGTATTTCTCTATTACTAAGCTCCCAAAAAATCTCAAAAGACAATTTTTGGAAGGAAGCTCCAGTATCTGTTAAATAGTAATTCTCTACATGTTAGAAACAAATCATAGTTTTGTCAGTGTAACAGCACTGACAGATTTATTTAGGGATAATTGTATATACTGGTTTGGTAAACAGCTTTTAATTGCATACATTCAAATTGCTTGTTTTGAGCATAAAACCTGAAAAATTGACCTTTTTTATGATGGTCCTAAAGTCATCCCTAATTCAAACCACCTTGGAGGATTGTAGATGAAAAACAAATCCCATTATTTTATCAGTCTTTGTTGAACCTGGTAGATCTTAGAGATGTAATAAACCATCTCTGAGTATTTCAGTAATTTCATCTATGTACAATTCTATAATAATTGGGGAAAAAAAGTTAGGTAATTTTAGCCTATAGAGCAAAGCTGCTGGCTGGCTTTCTGGCATCTCATTTTCTTGCTCAATTCTAAAACATTTGACATACTAAAATGTAACTAGAGAAATAATGTATTAAGAAGGCAGATAAATTTAACAGTTCTTCACATTTGATTTTCTTGCTCATTTTTATTAAAAAACAAAACAACAAAAAACCAACCTGCTATTACTGTTACTAAATGCTCCATAATAGGGCAGTTTCCATTGATTGGAATCCCATTGATGTGTGCGTTTCTGGAAACATAATCCATATTGTTTGGCATTCCTGAACTTCAAAGCCCCCAAACCCCATTATTACTTCACACCCCATTAGCTGTTCTATGCTCTTGACCAGATCAGTATTTCTAATCTAAGAAGTTAGTATTTCTAATCACATTTTTGGGTTGATCAAGATGTTTAAATGCTTAGGGGCAGGTATCCGGTCCTGACTAGTGCCATTTCAGGTGCACAGCTTATCTGAATTGTTTGCACCGGATGTCATCCATGGCCCATGCAGGACCTTGGTCCTTCTGGAGGAGTACCTGCAGTGGTTCCTCTCTGCGCCTTCAGCTGGGTCTATGAAACACTTGCAGGAACCAGGATCAGCAGGCATTTTTGAGAATATTCTTTTTCATGACCTGTTAATTAAATTTTACCTTATTTAAGCAATAGTAGTTACAATGTTCCAGGTAGAGTAGCAGTTATTAACTTCCCTTAGGCTAAAACCAGTTTCTTCAGTGATGTCTCCCAAAATGGCTGTTCCAATTTGGCATGTATCATTTAAGTGGTAATTACTGTGGTAACATTTTAAATGCATGTGGTACTTTTCATTTTATACAGCAAACCTGCTAAGTAGAGCTAGGAGTTGAGAGAAATTAATGGGTTTTGACTAGACTATTTAGACCAGGCTAGTACAGGAAACACTTGAATAGTGGTAAAAAAGAAAAACCTAGCTTGGGTTATTTTTTCCTGTAGGCAGAACTCAAAACAATTGTCAGTATTTTGTCTAAGACTTCCTAAATTTGCTTTTTGTCTGAGATCAGTCATGCAAATTGAGTCCTGAAAGTATGAAGAAAATTAAATAATGTGAGAATGGGATTTACATTCCTCCAGTGCCTTCCTTTGCATGCTAAAATGTATGAACTTGCAGCATACTTATTCATCATTTGATCATTTGGCATATATGAAATAAATATCTTTTTAGTGCTTAATACACCCCCCACCCCACTACCCCAGGCAAATCCCCCTCTAAATGCAAATAAAGATTTTTGGCCACTGGGGCAACCTAAAACATAAAGCACAGTAGTTAACGTGTATGAGTGTGCTTATGCTGTATTTTTGTATTTAAAGTTTAAATATGGCTTTTTTTTTTTGGGGGGGAGGGGAAATATAGAAGTAATGACCTGCACTTGAATCAGCTACAGGTGCAGCTAGAAACTGAGTGAAAATCAGACTTTGGATGACAACTTCTGCCTAAGTGTCACCGTACAACTTCTTGATCCCTGATGTATGGCCTCCTTATGGAGACAGTGGTTAAAAAACCTTTGGCAGAAATCTGCAAATAAAAAGAGGTAACAGACTGGTAACAACTACATCCAGTTAGGGTGATTCCAAGATGAGCCCAGTTCAGACCATCCTAGAAAGGCCATTTTTTATGGAAGGCATCACAAATATATTTTCTGGGGAACTGATCCTAATACGCACAGGCTTTTTGTGTGAAAAATGTAATTAAAACTAGTGTGTAAAGAGTGAGATTATGACATCAGTGCTGCTTGCATCACACACTAGCATGTGGACATATTCGGGGTCTCATCCCATAAACTGTTGAGATAGTACGGTTTTGAAGAGGTATGGGATCCTAAGCAAGTAATTTAATTTGTACTTTGAATCATTCCCTGTTCAATAGCTCTTGATTTTTAAAGTCAGTGTATTCCTTACAGCAATTTGTCAGGTTCCTAAATGTTCCTATTTAATGTAGAATTAATATCGCTGTTTACAACTGTTTCTTACATATAGAAGACATTTGTTTTACAAATGTAAATATGAATTTCTCTGAAGGAAATTTTTTTCCCTTGATATATTGAAATGGTACAAAGTGGAAATTGTTGAAAGATGGAAAGCCCTCATCTGCACTGCTTCATTGTTTGTTAAGCTCTAACTGGAGAATGCTCAGTTTGGACCTGATGCTACCTTTCTGATGCTATACCATGTTGTGTCCAGAGGATTACCGAGATACATCCTGTTGAGCTCGTGCTTTGAAATGTCAACATTTCAGTCTGACAAAACCTTCTAAAAGACTCCAATGACCATACCTTGTACAAAACCAAATATGCAGTATATACAAAAGGGATAATAGGGACTTACTACAGTGTAAGTTCCAAAAATTGCCTAATGAAAAGTCATGGTGCAGTATCACCAGTGTGATCTCAAAAGACACTATATGCAGTCTAATACTGTAATTAAATATTTGCAAATCATGAGGTTTTGGGGATAGACTTATTTTGGTTCTTACTGAATAGGAAGTGAAGGTTACTAGATTGTGCTTCCTGATTTAAGAAGCTGAAGCATTGGCATAATAAGAACTTCAAAATTGGAATATACCTAGATTACTAATTCCTACTGTGTGTCATGAATATGAATTTTCATTAAACTGAGGCCAAAATCTAGTTCTGCAATCCCCTTCAACTGATGGTGTGATTTTTGTTAACGCAAATTTTGAGTCAAATAATGGCTCATAAATAACAGTATTTCTTATGGAACTTGCCATGCTATAGAAAGCTCTGCACAGCCTAGGCTGTGCAAACACGGAAAGTGTGGAGAGTTTTTGAAGAACTCTTACAGGATAAAGTGAAATTAATCTTAAAACCATAAATATGTGTGTCCTGCATCATATTAAGGTCCATCTAGGTTGCTGTTTGATGACAGAGACATGTACAAGAGTAAGACCCATAAGTAGTGGCATTTATCCTGAACACACTCCCAGCCCCTGCAGATCCATACCTCATTAACCTCTGGAGCTGGCTGTGATGTCTTTGTATTGCATGAACAGGCCTTCCCCAGTACCCGTCCACTGATTTTTCAAGTCACAGCATCCTGTGGCAATGATTTTACTGGTTCCCTGAAAGTGTCTGAAGAAGTAACTTTGTATTTGTTTTGAACCTTCTAGTTTTAGTCCATGTCTTTTGTATTAGAACAGTCAATCATTTTTCACGTTCCTGATGTCAGTAATGATATTTCTGGATATGTTATCCCTTCTCGGGCATTCTTTTTCCAGTCTGAAAAATTTTAGCCTGCTAGTTCAGTTTGAGCAATCTTTAATATTGTTTTCAAGACCAGAAAGAAGAATTTTTCCACAGTAGGCAAGGACAAAGTGCACAATACATTATACTTGGGTTTTTTTTAAAAGTTATCTTTTTTTCCTTCTCCTTTACCTGATCATTCTTATGTTCTATTTGAGTTTTGACTGCTTAAGAGTATTCAGCTGATGTTTTCATAGAGTTACCTCTTATGATTCCAAGAGCTTCTTCAAAAGTAGCTGTGATTAACTCAGTATGTCACTGAATATGTAAAGCCAAAATTGCTTTTTCCTCCGTGCATTCATACTTACCATTTTATTGCCCAGCATCACATAGTGTCTTGGGGCTTTTCTGCCACTCTTTGAACCTTTAGTAATTCTTTGAAGGAGCAGAGACCAAGAAAGTGTGTTTAATTTATGATCAGCAGGCCATGATTAAGCCTGATCCTATCACACAAGTGAAAGTTCAAGGAACCCCGAATCACAGCTGCAGTCTGTGAAATGAGTCCATGCTTTCCCATCTTGATAAAAATCAATAAATTTTGTCCACTATCACTGGACATAAATTGAGTCTTTAGATAAGCTCAACTGCTAAACTCTTTGAAAAAACACAGTAATACTCGTTTTCCTTTAGAAACCATTCCTTGCTCTTTTGCTCTGTTATCCCATTTTCAGGTTGCCATTCCTGATTAGCACAACTGAGAATAATTATCAAATACCAGCAGTGCATTCTGCTTGGAAGTAATCAGCCCTGAGACCAGACTGTGGTGTAAGGACTAGCAGTAAAGACAGCCGGTCACAGGCAGCTTCCTTGTGCCCAAAGGAAGGATCTCTGACATCATGCTGCATGCTTTCCATGCAGTTTCTGGCACAGTGGACCCCAAAGTACAGTTAACCCATCTCAGTGGCAGGTAGTAGGAGCAGATGGGTGAGGACAGCCCAGCTCCATTCACTCCTTTCTAGCAGAGCCGGCAAACAGGTACCTCATTCTTGATTCAGAAGGCTTTTTCACCCATGAGATCCTGTAGGGATCAACACTTTTTCTTCTGTAATTGCTAACTAGCACTGTGGGCAGTAACAAAACACATTACATTCTTCCTCTGTCATTCATGATGAAGCATTAAAAGATGAAATAAAGCTGGCTGAGCAAGACCAAGACTTGCTGCTATCACCAAGTAACCATGGGCAAACCCTTCTATTTGGCTTTCATTTTCATACCTCTGTGGACTTTGCCACAATGGTAAAAACCAAAACCAGACCTCATGGACTGATGAAACTCCCTTCCTCAGTCAAAAACTGCTTGAGACCATTGCTTTAAGCCATGTAGAGACGAAATTATAAACTGGATAAGAGATTCTGTAACTTCCCTTTTGAAATTCATGCCCCAGGCAATTTTGTCAGTGGTGAAGGAGGCAGAATTAAAGCCAAAAAAAGTCTGTGAAGCATTGAAACCTTTCCTGAACCCATTATAAGATGTTAATCTAAAGATAATAGATGTAGAGCTGAAGGTTGATCAGTGTAGTCTGGGAATTATCCAAAAGTATTGCTTAGCTTCCTGTTAGTTTAGTGATACTTCAGTGGGATATCCATATTCCCAAAGGAAAGTATAGGAATGATGTTTTATCTTTCTTGGCCTCATTAAACAGAGAGATACAAAGGTACATAGGGAGGTAGAAAAATACAGAAAATGTGATCTGTATGAATTAATAGTGTGGTTTTTAAGGTGAAAGTTGCTTAATAAATCATTAGGACATAACTTAATGTGCTCTAAATGCTGATATGAGTAAAACTTTCATACATGAACTGGAGAATGCACTATAGAAACAATCCTAGTAAGTGAGGTATGGAAATAATGACTGATTTTTCTAGTTCTCTTTACTGTGATACAGTGGCATACAGATGTTAACCATCAGATATGCTTACTGTTTGTAATGTAATACATTTGAAGGCTCTAATTAGCATTCCATATGTGTTCTTGATTTGCCTCAAAGAGATGACAGTAGAAGTTGGGGATGTAAGATCTCTTGTTTTGTATTTCCACTGTAATCATGACATTGCTACCTTTGTTTTAACAGAGAAATTAAGCAACTTGTTTACTTAAGTCATTATTTAACTAGCTTAGAATCAACCACACTATTTTTGAAGGAGGAGTTATGCAAGTTTCATCCTTTCTGTTGAATGTAGAAAAGTAAATACTACAAATGAGCTTAAACAAAATATACAATCAAATCAACCTTGGAATAAGGCCAGACCATGAATGTATCAGTGTGATGGACAGACAACTGAACCCTTCCCCATGGTGCCCAGTGTCAGGACAAAAGGCAATGGGCACAAACTGAAATATAGGGAATTCTGTTTAAATGTAAAAAAAACCTTTCTTGCTTTGAGGATAGTCAAACAGTGGAACAGGTTGCCCAGAGCCATTGTGGAATCTCCATTTGTGGAGATATTAAAAGCCCAGCTGGATAAGAACCTGAGCAACTTGCTGTGCTTTACCCTGCTTAAAATGGGGGGTAGATTAGCCAAGCTCCAGAGGTCCCTCCTGGCCTCACCTATTCTGTGAGTCTGGTTTCTGTCATCGGCTTGCCCTGCTCACTCTGTTTGAGTGCAATAGGAGTGGGTTGCTATTGGAGTGGTCACTGCCCACCTGCCTTGCTGCCCCTTGGCACCTGGCTCCCCTTCCCTTGCAGAGCAGCTCATTCTTTCTGCTCTTGGATAACTTGATTCAAACTCGGAAGGAAATTGAATAAAATAATGTTCAGAAAGTTTTTGTTTCTGGCTTTTTTTTTTTCTCCTCCCCCCCACTTCTGTCCAGAACTATTTTTTTTACAACTGTTTTGACTGAAGAGTTAGATGTGGAAGATGAGATCAAGTGTTTTAGGAGAGCTGGAAGCATTGGTTAAGGTAAGCAACTTGCTGGTCAGTTGGGGCAGGAGAATTGAATTGATGAAGCTGATGAACAAGTTATGCTGCTTTTCTTACAGGCTTACAGTGTTATAACTTCACCTTTGGAGAATGTTTCTTTCAGTTTGTAACCCTGTGATATTTTCAATGCACCCTAACAGTCTAGAAGAAAGTAATGGGGCAGAGAAATATATGTTATTATTTAATATTACTAACCTTACCTATGTGCAAAGTATTTAATAAAAATCCAGTGCTACATGTATTTCGTGCACAAATGTGCAATCCCATGCTTGTGGAGGGACAGAGGAGGTTGAGGAGCTATTCTCTTGCTATAGCACCCACTGCTTCTTCAGCATGTGCAGTGCAGCATGTGTGTACAGTGATGGTGCCCTCTGCCCACAAAACATACCTTGTCATTAATGACAGCCACAATAGCTGATCTAACTGTGCCTTGAGGCTGCAGTTCTGTCCTGCAGCCCATGGCATGGGCTAGGGAAGCAGCTTTCTGTCATTCTACTTGTTGGAGATGGCAGCATGTTTCATTTGTAGTAAGCTTTATCTCAAAGTATGTATAACAGATTTACTTTCAGTACAAATACTTGGTTTTGCCATAATGAACTACAGTGTGAAGTGGAGGAAAGAATGAGATGATATAGGTTATTGTTATAGCATGGATTAGTATCTTTCCTTCTCATTACTTGTGTCTTACCAGCTACACTCTGTTCCTATGTCACAAATTGTCATCCTGTGTTTGGTAAACACTTTAAACAATGCTGTGGTTTATTATGTTATTTGTAGGATAGCACAGGAGGGTGGCTTGCCATGCTGCCTGTTGTCCTCCCTGGGTTCTCCATGATTTTCTGCAACAGTTTCAGAGGACATTTTCACCTTTTGACAAGCTAACTTCTCAAATAATTGTACAACCATGATCTCCCTGATAACCAACTTTGTAACGCAGATGCATTAGAAAACCCTCTTATTTATTTGTTCCATGTTTGGACCTACGTAAATCCAAACAGTCGTATCATTTTCTGTTGTGTTTCAACCTTGGAGTAGGACTGAGCATTGCTACCACGCTTGCACCTCCAACCAGCTGAGGAACAGCTTGCTCCGGCAGGGAAGTGCCAGCACTGCACGGGAGGTATCCAGGGTCAGGTAGCAGGAGAAATGGAGTTAGGAAAACAAACAGAAGATAAAACCTACGCGCAGGTCCTTTCTGCAGAATGCAGAGATGAACTGGGACCAGTTTGAACTGTCCTGGAGATGGCAGCATTGAGCAATTTATTTTTCAGACTTGGCTTGCAACACTTGTTTCCTACTTAAGAGGTAAGTTATGCGTACGGAACATTTCAGCCCTGTAAACAGCAGATCACGTTGAATATTCAGTTTAATTTAGCATATAATGGTTCTGGGAAATACGGTTAACTGCTTGACACTACACGGGAGAAACTCCTCTGGGGCACTTCCCTCGGCCTCCCCGCCGCACGCCATGGGGGCAGCGCCCAGCCTCCCGCTCCCCGCCAGCGCTTTATTTGGGGAACGAGCGCGCTGGCAGAGCAGGGGACGCGCTGCTTCGGGCCACGTATTAGCCGGAAGCGGCTCCCACGGAGCGGAACGGTCCCCGGCCGGGCGGAGAAGGCGGGCGGGGACGCCCGCAC
>JANHGB010051581.1:15501-25910 GCA_026283785.1 Coracopsis vasa
CCCTGGCAGTGTTCAAGGCCAGGTTGGACACAGGGGCTTGGAGCAACCTGCTCTAGTGGAAGGTGTCCCTGCCCGTGCCAGGGGCTGGAGCTGCATGAGCTTTAAGGTCCCTTCCAACTCAAACCATTCCAGGGTTCTATGATAATAAAAATACCAACACCCAAAACACTTCCAAATGGCTCTGATGTCCTTTCCTGAACTCTGTAATACAAAAACAGCCCTGTAAGTTGGATTGAGAAGGAATCCAAGCTCCCCAGGTGTTTGCTTTGGAGGTGTGGCTGCATTTGTGAGGCACAAGGCTGGAGAGCAATGGTGTTAACAGAGCTGTGGGAGCCAGAGCTCCCATCAACAAACCGGGCTTAGGAGCCTGTGGCCTTTGGATCAAAATAATTTGTTATCTAAACTGCTGATGTTTTAAATGTTAATGTCTGAGCGTGCCTGGCATGCTTTACTGTTGCAGTGTTACAGATCTACACGCTTTCAATGATTTACAGAAGGTGTTTGCATGGAAAAAGCTTGTGATGAGAGTTCAGTTTGAAGATGGCAAAATAAAACAGTGTAATAAAAACCCTTAAACTGTGATGTACAGTAGGGCTCCCAGCTGCCCTCTGTCTCTATTTTCCTGGCCACTGGCCCCTTTCCATTGTGCCAGCTTCTGCCTTTCCCCGCTGCGCTCTGAGTAGGATGAGGATGCTCTTGGGCAGGATGTGATTCCATGCCCTGTTTCCACTCTATTTCCATGCCCAGTCCCGGTGCCGGTGATGAGCCTCTTACCTCTTTGCTTCTGTTGCTGTCACTTTGAAGGCTGCAGGGTTGGTTTTGTTCCCCACAAGTCCTGTGCAGTTGGTTCCTCAGGAGCCTGGCAGCCGAGGGGAGTTTATTTCTGTTGGGTTATTTTTAGCCTGATGCTTCTGGCCCTGCTGTTGATGCTGGCGGCCACTCTGCAATGTAATGGTGTGGAGCCATGGAACACAGAGAGTCCCTGTCTATGGGTTCTGTTCTCTGGGACACAAACAGCCAATTTTGTGGAGTCTAAATCGGATTTGGCATCACTTCTTTTCCACCACCCTATCAGTAGCCTGCCTTCTGCTCAAGATGCAGGACTTCGGTCGAGGTGCAGAGTTTCTGTGTCACACATCACCTTTATCAATGCTTTATAACCTTTCTTCCTCTGCCCCCTACCAGCCTGAGCCTCTCTGCTAGTTTTAATTTGAGAAGAAAGAAGCCAAGGTATGCTCGGAGTAGAAGGAGATGATTATCACAATGGAATAATTACATTTGGGTACTTGATTTGATTTGTTAGCTGGAAGATTAGTCTGAAAGCAGAGAAGTAAATGAGCGCATTGTTGACTGCAGGAAGTTATTTATGAGTTTTTACTTCTGTTTAAAGGAATTCCCCCTGTGACTTAAGTAGCAATGCAATTTATGGCCTTTCACATTGGGGAGCTGAATAAATAAACAGAATAAAGGCAGGAAGAATAAAAAGGAATAGCACCAGGGTTTGGGGGTGTAAAGTTTCTGTTGTGGAATGCAGGAAGCGATGGCTTTCAAACCCCAACCAGGCACATCGACAAAAATAATGTCCATGTTTCATGATCTCAGTGTGGTTTGAGTTAATTATGGTATGGCAGGAGAGATGCTTGCATGCTCACACCCTCTGTATGGGCTTTGTCTTATGTTTCTATTATTTTTCCCTAACTATCTTCATGTGATATTCCTTCCATGGCTGTTTATCCTATTCCTTCTTCCATAAATCAAGCAAATAGCATGATTCAGCGGGGAGAAATGATGTCTCTGCTGGATATCTAACACTGGGAGCTGCTGGTGCTTTTTGGTGTGATGGCTCTGTGGCAGATGGAGATGGAGGAGGACATAGGTCTGCTGGATATGGGTTAGGAAGCACTCAAAAAGTGATGAGGATGCTTGGATATGGGGGCAAGTTTGGACAGAACTGTGGAGGGGTCTTTGAAGCCATAATTGGAAAGCTCATATGTGGAAACATAATTGAGAAGCCAATCTTAGGAGAGTTGATGTGTCTTCTGCTGCTATCATAGATGGCATGATGTTGGCATGGCCCTTCTGTGGGCCAGCCTCCTGAGATGTGTCTGTGTGCTGTGGTTGCTCACCAGCAGAGCAGAGCCTTGCAGAAGCAGGCTCTCAGCACCAAGCTTGGCTGTTGAACCTTGTCACTCCGTACTCGGTGTGTTGATGCCGTGTCCTGGGTCAGCAGGATGCAGTAAAGTGGAAACAACGGCAAACCTCCTGCTCTGGCTCTGGGAGACGTCGGTGACGAGTGCGCTGATTCTGTCAGAGGAAATCAGGGATGCTCCCGCGCCTTGGAGCGCCGACGGAGCCAGGCTCTGCTCTTTGCACGCCGCTGGAGTGATGCTGATTTACACCAGATGCTGATGTGATCTGAAATTGTGCTTCAGAGTAGCTGGGACATGGATCAGACTCTCTGTGCTTTTGGGAAGCCCATTGGGCACATTCCCTACCTTTTCCAGGTGGCATGTCCCGGTGTTGGCAGCGGCTGGGGGGAAATACCAGCAGGAAAGCAGCCTGCTGACATCTCCCAAGGCTTCATATCATGAGTACAACCTTAGGGATTTGAAGATGTTCTCTTCAAGGGAGAAGCTGAGATAATCCCATTTACATCTCTGGTGTTTGGTTGCTCCTGCATTTGTGTATTACCATGTATAAAAGCAACTGGGTAAGCAGAGGCAGGATACAAAATTCCTTGCTATTCCCACACTGTCTTGGTCAAGGAACACTTTCAGTGTGTAAGGAATGGGAATAACACTGCCTCTGCTAGCAAAAGGATTCATTGTCTTTGTGGAGATATGAAAATGATTTGGAGAGGACAGAGAAGATCCTGTGCTCTCACCTTGGAGTATGGTGCTTACCATGCTGTTCAAGAGGCTGAGAGTTTCCACTCTGTGGTGTTAAGTTTATCCAGGTGTGAATGATGTGGTGGATGTCAGGCAGGATCTGCTCTGGTGGTCCAGCTTGCATGGGTCATACAGAAGCTGTGATTTAGGGAGCAATAGGAGGAAATCAGAGGGGTGGAATGGTGACAGACTTTGTGTATTTGAGAAACCCATCAAAAGGATGTGCTTGACTCTGGTATTAAACTTGGATGGGTTTTATTTAAACATTTGACACTGATCATCAGTGTTGCTTCAGCAGAAGGTATTGGTAGATCATAAACCAGAGAGTAGCTGCTCACTAAGAGATTATGTATTTATAGGTCCAAAGGGTATGATACATTCCTTTGGGAATTCCCAGAAATCTTGGATGCCCTTTGCAACGGGTTGTGGAGGGAAGGGTCAGGGGACTGGTGCAGCCACTTCGTTGTCTCTCACAAGCTGAACCCACCAGTGTGTTTTTAACATGGTGCATGGGCAAGTATTCAACGGGGGGGCACCTTGGGGAAAGCATCACGTGTAGTGGTGGGAGGTTGGGCACTAAAGCCCAGTGCAAAGTTCCTCTCTATCCTTAACTACATTAAACTCATTTATGGCTTGATGATGGATGTCATGTATGAATCCGCCAAGAAAATGCTGATGATGGTCCTGGCTATTTTTGGGTGCTTTGAATGCCTTTTGAGGTGTGATCAGCACAGAGTGCTGCCAGTGGGCTGCGTTGTGTCCCCGTTGCCTGGCACTGACATGCTTTCTGCAGCACTAACAGTCCCTTTAGTCATATTCTGATTTTTAAATACTGAGTGTAAGCTTTAAGTAAGCCAGAGTTGGTGCTGATCGTGATTTATGTTACGCTGGCCATGCTGTACTTTAATGTGTTATGCACCAGAAGGTTGAGAGCACTGGGATAAAGTCCTTCCATAAAGTGCAACAAATTCTCATCATCAAGGAGTAATTGGTGATGAGTTACTCCTTGAGTAATTAAAGAGTACAAGGAAGATTTGATACAGCAATTGTAGCTTGATCTTCTGCACTTCTTTATACTTTCCCTGTGGTGGTAGTGAGAAATTGGAGGTGTATTCTATTTTCCAATTGGAGTACACTTGCTTGGGATGGCCTTGCTCTTCGTGTGGCTTTGTGGGGGAGAATTTACAGTGGGATTTCCATTGATGCTAATGAGAGTTATGCCCATGCTCTTCGCTGGCCTGGTGACAGAGGAGGAGAAATAATAATTGAATTCTTTGTCATCTAAGAAAAGGAAAATGACCCTAAAATATCCAGTCTGTCAGTGGGAAGTGACTGAGAGTGGGAGCTGCCTTCCTTGGTGCACTTGAACATTCACGAGTAGCTGAGAGGGTTTTCCTCTGTCCCTCTTCTCTATTCCTTAAAATAAATAGGAAAAAAATCCAGGAATGCATTTAACTGGGGAGAATAATGAATAATCTAAGGATGGATATTATGATTATAAACCAAAACACACAGGTTGCTAAGCTAAAGTTGTCTGACATGAGTTGCAGTAGGTTTTCTTTACGCTTATGATGAATCCACTCTTCCATTTAAAGCCATTAGGTTTAGCGCAGCATTGATTTAAAGTGCAGTTAATATTTTTGGTTATAAATTTCAAGCGTGCCAGTAAGAAATCATCAAAAAGTACAATTCTTCATGTAAAGCAACCACAAATTCCTGTTAATCCCTGTACAAAACAAGAGGCAGGCTCTTTACCCGCAGCTGGATTTTGCCGGTTGGGAAGGGCTGGTTGTGTGTTGGAATTACAGCGAGCCTGGCGTTAATAGGAGCTGTTGTGACACATCTTTTGTAGAGGAGTCTATCGGAAGGCACTGAGGAAAGGGCTATACTTAATCAGTATAAATGTCAGTAGCATATTTTAATAAATTCTTGATTTTGCTTGGACTGTTTGCAATTGCATATTTAAAAGGGATCTGCCATCCCCTTTCCAAGGTATGTGACATTTAAAAGATCTGTAAAGAAGATTGGTTTGACAGCTTCAAATTACATTTGAAAGAGTTTTTTTCCCTTTCAAAACAGAAAATGAATACTTCCTATTCTAAATGTCACTGCAAAGACATAAACATGTTTAATCAAATTATATATTTAATTTATGTAAAACGTAATTTTTTATTCATGCAAGAGGCTCACTTGTTACTTTTTTTCCATCTCAGAAGCTTCACAAAGTTGGTGAACTGCTGAATCTCTTGAATAAATCACTGCTCAACCAGTTTTCAGAGTCTTCCAAAATAGCCATTGGCTTATTGTTGGATTTGCCCGCTTCCAGGTATTTGTGTTTCACCTCGGGCTGCTGTGATGTTTTCATTAGCAGAATCATAGACTCCCAGACTGCTTTGTGTTGGAAGAGATCTTAAAGCTCATCCAATTCCAACCCCGTACCATGGGCAGGGACACCTTCTGCTAGAGCAGGCTGATCCATCCAACCTGGCCTTGAACACTGCCAGGGATGGGGCATCCACAGCTTCTCTGGGCACCCTGTGCCAGGACCTCACCAGTGCCAAAGAGCTGGTCAGGTCTTGCTGGGGTGAAAGGGCACCCCCAATGGGGTGGTATTGAAGGACCTTTCAGGATGTCTTCATCTTATGACACCATGGTTGCACACCAAGCTTGTTGCTTGTCTGCACCACCACAGAGGGTGAGGGCTGTTGGCCATCCTTGCATCCTCTTGTGTGGTCATCTCCTGGTGAACCAAAGTCACTGTGATGAAGCTGCTGAGTCAAAACCATGAAACTTCTCCTAGGGGAGAGGAAAATCTGTTGTATTTGGTGCCCTGGACTCCAGTTTTCATGACATATGCATCAAGGGCAGGTATCTGAAACAGCCCAGCAGGTTTTGAGCAGATAAGGAGCTTTGGCTCCTGGCAGGGCTGCTGGCCTCTGCGCTGCTGTGCAAGAGCTCACTGGAGCAGCTACCTGCTCATCTCTGCCTCTGCCAGCAAAGCCTCATGGGCTGGAGCTGCCAGCAGCAGAGCCAGCGTCCAGCACCCGCTGCCTTTGAGGATGGGTTGCTTCTCAACAGGGAAGATTGAGCAGTGATCCAGGGCGAGTCCCCAGGGCAAAAGCCTGCTTTAAGCAGATGTGTGTCATCAGGTGGCATCACCCGGCTCAGGATGGATGGGTGTCTGGGGGCTTGGGCTTTCTTGCTGAGAGGGGAAGCGATGGAAGAGGAATTAACATCAAAAAGCAAAAGCAGGGAATTCAGCTGTTTCACCTTCTTCTGTTTTGATGTCTGCAAGCTTCGTGTATGTTCTGAGCCAGCACAGATGCTAAACTCATGTTTGTCCCAGAAAAGGTCAGAACCATTAGGTTGGACCTGCCCTGGTATGAATATAGCAGGGCTTGACAGACCTTTGAGCATGCCCTGTGGTCTTGCATGTGTGTCTCAGGATGGTCAGGCAGACTGGAGGATGTTGTACAGGTCCTAAAAGCCAAGGAGCAAAGAGTGTGGTCATGTTACTGGAGGGAAGAGCAGGACTTGTGGACTCCTCTGCCAAGCTCTGAGCTGACTGCAGTGTTTGGCTCGGTCTCTGGCCTTGAAGAGCTATCCTGGCTTACACAACTTTATATCTAGTAGAGGTATCTACTAGATATAGGCACTAGTAAAGTACCTAGTGATACTTCCCTTTTCCAGTTTTTAATCTCATCTACAACTGCAATTAGTAATTCCAGTTTAAACGCTCACTGATAGGAAAAGGTTATGGCACTGGGAGTTAACTGCAGCACTCAGTGTATGCACCACTGCCAGGTGGATCCTGCTTGAGGGCAGACCCAAACTATTGGAGACATAAAAGCTTGATATACACCAGAAGGCATAGTATGATCATTCATTTGGTAGATAGAGGTACCTTTCAGACAAGAACAGTGTGCACAGAAAGGAAGGAGCAAGCAAAGTCAGCAGCAGAGCAAATCCTAGAAACCTGATGGTCCTCAGGTAAATCCATCCTCTAGCAGGAAAAAGTGTTGGAAGTCTTTCCTTTAACATAGGTCATGTGCTCACGATCTTCTAAAACTTCTCTGTCCTCTTCATGTTCCCAGTGGGTATATTTGTGTATATTTATTCATTCAGGTCATGGCCAAGCCAAAGCAACTTAAACAAGTATCTTGCATGCAAAGACCCCTGTTGTGGAGCCATCCTGGAAGCTGCTCTATGTAGATGTGGTGACGACCACAGCTCTGACCATCATTTCTCCCTTAAAGAGAAAAGCTTTCTTGGGTAAACCCAAACATCTGGAAGAGTTTGGGTCTTCCAGCTCTTTTTCGCTTACAGCAAAGAGGGGTTGAGTGAATGAAGTAATATTGACAAAGCTGTAATTTAGGTAATTAGCCAGCTGCCGTGCATTGAAAAGGGCAGGGAATATTTCTTCCTGTTTGCAGTTTCCTTAGAAAGGAAAATGTATCCAACTGGAGATAACTTGGGAACTCACAGTTCGCACGTAGCTAAAAACGTTGCATTTGACAAATGGGGGGAGACCCCAAAGACAGCTCCTATTTTCCAAGCCTTTCTCCCCGTGTACCTCCAGTGGTGGCTTGATGTTAAAGGAGTACAGGAGGTAATAGAGAGGTTCTGGTTTGCACCTGCTAATGTGAAATATCCTGATCCTGACTTGCTTCTTCCCTGGGATTTGGAAGCACCCTTCTTCAGGCTCAGGGACACTGAGTTCCCATGCAGTGAGTCAAAGTGTGGTTAAGAAGGTTTGTCTCACATCTGCATCCATATGTCAGGTTGGAACTAAAACTCAGACAGGTCAAAACATTCTGGATTTGGGGTGTATTTTATTGCTTAAAAAAGAAAGAAAAACCTTGAAAATATCCCCAGCAATATTTATAGTTCAAGCCCAGTAGATTGGTGTGGAGATGTTGGAAGACAGAGAGTAGTAAATAGCAGAGATTTCCAGTGTGTTCCTCCTTTATGTTTTAGGTGAAATGCACAGTCTATAGTTTTTTTATTACCCATTTCAGCATGAAATATGTCGCCACATTAAGTTGTATATTTCCATTGAAATATATGGCAGGAATAAAATTCCAGATAAAAGGTAACTATTTGACATTCTGTATAGTTGTTGTCATGCTGTTAAAATAACACATTGACTACTAACTTGATAGGAGACAAAGATGAAGAGGAAGCTGTGTCAGCGGGATTTTCTGAGGAGCCCTGTAATCCCGACATCCAGGCGGCTGCCTTCTCTCTCCGTACCCTTTCCTCTCAACTGCAAAAACAGAGGTTGCCCTGAAATGTTAACATCCTGAGAACTTCAGTTTCTAAGTAAAATAACCCGCCCTGCCTCTTCCAAAAGAAAATAGACTCGCAGTACATCTCAGCAGAGCATAATGCTTAGAATCTGGTTTCACCCTGCATGTGCTCTCCTGTGGAGAGTTTCCAGCTCAAATTAGAAGGAAGCGGAGGCAAACTGCAGTCATTTAGCTGAGCTAACGAGATTCCGAGAGATTGCAGTTCCACACCGTTCACTGCCCAAAGCCTCGATGTTGTAGGGTATAGGATCATCTCAAATGGGTCAGCCAATGTTATTTAAATGCTGCAATATATATGTTACCCCTCAGTTCTAACTGTTGTCATAGAATCCTAGAATCCCATTCTGGTTTGTGTTGGAAGGGACCTTAAAGCTCATCCAGTTCCACCCCCCTGCTACAGGCAGGGACACCTTCCACTAGAGGAGGTTGCTCCTGGTGAGGAGAGGTGGGGAAAGAGGGATACATTAGGTCAGGAAAGGAGTCCATGATCTGGACTCGCGTCTCTGGGCAGCAAACTCTACCTCCACTAGGGAATATACAGGGCAGTTTAGACATTGAGCCTGGAGGAACCATCAAGTGCTGCGACTGCTGATAGAATTTGCACTGGCTTTGCTCTTGTTTTAGATGCCTTTGCCTTCAGCTATTTCCTACTCTACATGCAAAATTCTTGCCTGGCAGTGGTTGGACTTACTGCTCATAGACTTCAGCTATGTCCTTAAAACATGTAACCAGACATGTAAAATACCCCACATTAGCAAAAATAGTCATTTCAGCTCATACTTGGGTTGTTTTGCATCAAGTATAGTGACTGTGGGAGGTACTTCTGGCAGGGGATGAAGACCATTGATGGTAGGTAATGAGTCAGCAAGAGATTAAGGGGGTCAAAAAGAAACGTGGAGAGAAGCATTGGACAAGGGCCTGTAGGGACAGGACAAGGGGAATGGCTTTAACCTGCCAGAGGGGAGACTGAGATGAGCTCTTAGGCAGAAGCTCTTCCCTGCCTCCCACTGGATCCCACACGAGGACAGGACCCCACTGGTGCGCACATGGAAACAGGACCCAAATGGCACCAAGCACAGGGACAGGACTCCCAGGGCGGATGAGCAGGGACAATGCCAAGCTGTGCCAGAAGGGAAGGAGCAGATCTGCTCACTCCAACTTCTCCCCCCAATCCCCACCAAGCACTCAGGCCAAACCAGGGGGAGGATTTTTCCTTCTTCCTTCAATGGTCTCATTCCCACCTGAATGATTCTGCTCCGAGCTTTCCCGAGCCAGAGGAACATGTTTCGGAGCACCTTTGCTGGCACACACCATGGCACCATATGTCAGCTCAGCTCTGGCAAGCAGGGCTCCTCGGGCAGGGTGATGTTTCTGAAATAAAGGGCTTTTGCTCCATGTTTTCCTCCTTCTCCCAGGCTGTATTTACTGCTCTCAGTGGCCACCTCATCAGGAGTGACTGTGTTTCGCCTACGCTTCCATAGGGAACACCGGGAGCATGTGGGATGCGAGGCAAAATATTAAGGCAAATCATTGTGATAATTAATAACTGATGATAACCTGGTTTACGTGACGTGGTGCAGGGGGGAGGAGGTTTCCTGTGGTTTGGAAGGGGCAAAAGAAGGAAGATTCTTAAAGAGAATGAATCCGGAGCCTCCCTGCAGCCATGTGCTGGGCAGCCTTCCCCCACTGCTGGAGTCCCTGCTGCCACCAGTGTGAGCTTCCAGCTTGGAGCGAGCTGCTCCTTAGGAGCTCGGTTGTTGCACCCACTCTGGGATCACTTGAGCCCCACAGGGATGCAGCCTGAGGACCAGGAAGGTCCTGGGTCCATGCAGAAAAGCCACTGGCGGTGCTGATCCATCAGCACTGAAAGATGTGCAGCCACCGCACATCTTTGTTGCTCCATTGCAAGCACTAAACCCTGTGCTGGTTCCCCCTCGCAGCCCTCCCAGTGGGAGAAGCCCCCCATGGCAGCACTCAAAGCACCTCCAGCTCCTTTCCCGCTGGGCAGGAAGGACGCTGGGTTCCATAAATCCTGGGGAGCAACCTCTCAGCTTTGAAGTGGAACAAAGGCAGCTCCGACTCCCCCTCGCCCAGGCACAGCCGGTCCTCCCTGTTCATTGCTTTAGTTCTGGCTTCTGACATTTAAACAGGATCCTACGTGGATTCATGGTGCCAGGCTCCCCTCTGAGCATCTCCCGAGCACAGGCACATT
>JANHGB010051586.1:0-24510 GCA_026283785.1 Coracopsis vasa
AACACTGCCAGGGACGGGGCAGCCACAGCTTCTCTGGGCACCCTGTGCCAGCGCCTCAGCACCCTCACAGGGAAGAATTCCTTCCTAATGTAAAATCTAAATCTCCCCTCTGCCAGTTTAAAGCCATTCCCCTTGTCCTGTCACTACATTCCCTTGTAAAATGTCCCTCTCCAGATTTCCTGTCAGCCACTTTAGGCACTGGAGCTGCTCTAAGGTCTCCCCAGAGCCTTCTCCTCTCCAATCTGAACCAGCCCAGCCCTCTCAGCCTGTCTTCACGGACTTTGATTGGTTCCATTAGCTTCATGTCCCTCTTGTGTTGTTGCCCTAAAGCTGGACACAGGACTGAAGAGGGGGGTCTCACAAGAGACAAGTAGAAGGGGAGAATCCCCTCCCTCATCCTGCTAGGATGCTCCTTTTTTACATCAGTGAGAAATCCAGACTCTGTGACCGCGACCTGAGGAACACCACCACTTCTCCTCACTGTATCTCCTCTCAGGTGACAAGAGGCAGCAGCATGGGTTTGTTCTAGGAGCAGCAGCAGGACACCCAATTATTTTCTGCTAGCTACTCCTGAAAATGCTATAGGACCAGTACAATTTCAATATAGTATCTACTCGAGGGAGAGTGCTAGCCCCAGAAGTAGCATCAAACTAAAAGAGAGACAGGGAAGCTCAAGCTTTCATGATGAAGAACCATGTCATACCCTTTTCAGGTACTAGGTACCAACAAGCAAGAGAAAACAGCTACTGTTTTCAGGTGTGGGCAGTCTCATGAGGACCTCACTATTTTCTTGTATGTTTGTACTACCTTATACTTGCTCCACCTTCTTACAATGTTCCTTACAATTAGGCAACAAAAGTAATTTATTTATATTTTTAGTGCATGCCTCAACTTCAATGGACAAATCTGAATTACCTGTTTTCCTTCCCAGCTCCCTCCTTTGCCTCTGCCTTTATCACTTTTCCTTTTTAGTCTTTCCAAAACAACTTTTAAGAAGAGGCAAAGAACTTAAATTACCTTGAAATATTTATTTATGCAAATCCATTTATGTGAACTTTTGTTTCAACCATACATAAAAAGTATTCACAATATTAGTTGTAATAGTACCACACTTTCTATCGAAAATGTGCAAAAACATCCAGCAATGCTTTGTAGAAGATAACTCTACCCTATAGCAAAACACCAGAATGCAAACACAAGAGACTCTAGCACTAAGATCACAATCTCATTATTTATGAAGTCCCCTGTGTTAATATGGTCACTCTTCTTGGAGTGTGCTGAACTCACTTGTGAACTCTGCTCAGTTCAAGAAGCTGCACACCTGCTGTGAAAGATAAGTAGAACCTCATTCACTACACAGGTTGTCACTTCTAAATGCTTCTTATGAATTTGATTTTTTCCTCTCCTATTTAAACTGCAGAGAAAGGAAATCTGTCTTATTGTTCCCTACAACTTCTCCAGACTTCCATTTGGTGCATATTTAATATTTATGCAGCTATGTCAGACATGATTTGAGTCAGTGTCTGCTGAACTGTTATATGGCTCATTGACATTATCAAGCTGAGCAGATTTTCTGTTATCCTGAAACACAGAGACACAAGAGACACCACGTGTGTTTGTAAGTGCCAAATCTGGCTGCAGGAATCGTGTGAGGGCAATGAGATATTCACAGACACAGTAAGAAGTATTTTAAGGGGGTTATTTTAAAACGTTTTACTGGACAATAAAAAGATACTGCAGGAAAAATATATTTTATCAGCCTGAACATTAACCATGGAATATCTGTTACTGCATTAATTCTTCCTTAGAGAACTGATAACGATAATCCACTTCAGTATTTATCTAGTTGAGTTTTTAAAAGAGAACAAAGTCACACAGAGCCAAGATTTGTTCTCTGAGAATGTTACTTTATTTTTGAGGCTGTTTTTGGCTTAATAAACTGATTTTTAAGTTCTGTAGTAATATAACTGTGAATGGCTACAAAATCTTGGTGCTGGGTCAAGTTACTATTCCCAAGTTGTCCTGATGTTTGTGGTAGGTAGCAAGATATTCAATGGTGCCTGGTGACTCTGCCCCCACAGTTTCAGTTACTGAGGTGATGTGACTTCTTGTCTTTGCTACTATGGGGTATCTCAGGGAGCAAAAAAAAGGAAAGATCTGAAATAGTCTTAAAAATTCTCAGCTGTAACACTGCCAATTTCATATATGTTAATTTGCCATCAAAGAGAATTCTTTTAAAGTAGTAACTGTTAAATCAGGGAAGATCCTTTGAAAACACATGGTATTAGTGGAACACTGCTTGTTTCTTACAGAAAATAGCTAGCATGCATCAAGAATACCAACTTTCTTACTCTCTTCTCAAAACATAATGGAATTCCACAATCAGATACAGACTTGCAGCTCCTATTGGAGTTGACAAGAGTCTGACTTTAGCCCGAGGGCAGTGATGCATTTTACATGTTGACGCCAGCCACAGGGATATTAACAGGAATAAAAGCACTTTTGAAATTTCTCATCATTGATAGCAGAAAGTTATCGGGAATAGGTCACTGGTAAACTGTGTATCTTAAAGTCTTCCTCAGAACCATGTCATACCCTTTTCAGGTACTAGGTACCAACAAGCAAGAGAAAAGCAGCTGATCGTTCATCTTCTTTGTAAATACGCCATTTGGGGAAAAAAATAGCTCCAAAAGGCTCCATTTTACCTTTCTCCAACCTAGGCTGGTTTATATTTTTCATGTTGTTTATTGTTCCCAACATCCCACTAATCCCCATGCTCCTCTTATTACTCTTTTTTCTTGTACAGTCTTTTGTAGACAAACTATGGGACCTGGAAGTCTGCACTTTAACCAGCATTTGTGTGGTGAGGATTTATGCCTATAGGACACTGGAGCACCTGGGTATACCCTGGCATGGCAGGAAGGGCACCTTGCTCATTGAGGAGTGGAGGAAAGTTACAACGCCAGAGGCCCACCTACTTCAAAGCTTTCATCTCTTCTCCCTGCCCTGACAACATACTCCAGACATGCTAGTGTAACCTCACATACCAGGCATAAACAACTAGTAGTAAAATCTTCCTAATCAGAATGACTTTTGTGTGTCTAAAGAGGTTACATATTGTATTCTTGCCCTGACTCAGCAGTCGCTGGCACAGCATGCTTCAGTGCAGTCTATGAGTCAGAACATAAAAATGCTATAAAACAAAGATGTTATTGCATTGGAGACCTTCCTGTTCTGTACCTCTGGCAGCTTCACTTTGCCTACAAAAGCCTGACCTTGGATACTTGAAGGCAATGATATTTTCCTCCACCTTGGCTTCACTGGCAGCAAGCAAAATGAAGCTCTCATGAAGGTCTCTGTGTGCCATTGTCACATCGCTTCAAAGTGAGCACTCATTAAAAGTTCATCTGAAAGTCAATAGATTCCTGGTGGCACACTGCAACTAAAAGAAAAGTTGTAGTGTGCGTTACATAAACCTGTTTATAGGACATACCTTCCCTAAAAGACATCCACATTTATTTATTACTATTTTTTGAAGAGGACTGTTCCTATATAGTTTAATTCAGTTACAGACAGCAAAGCTGAATCAATGCCAAAGGCACAAGACCAGAGACATGCACTGGGATTTATCATTGCTGTAAGGAGTAATTGTAAATGCTTTTAAGGAAAGTTTTTCTACAGTTTTAAGAGTTTGTGAGAGAGTGCAGAAACAGAAAAGTTTTCAAAGGCAGTATTTTTAAAAAGATACTTTTATGTGCACATAAGCAACTCTTCTGAAATGAAAACTGCGTGTCAGCATGGCCTTGTACTAATAGAGCCGAGTTAAAACAAAACAAAAACCACCCCAAAACCTCCTTTTCCCTCTCTTGATTTCAAGCTAAGCAACGTTACTTTAGGAAAAAAAAATCTTCACTCAGTTCTTTGTGCTCCTTTCTTCATCTTCTGCTTCAGTTCTTTGTGCAAAACAAGTTCCACTCAATTCCAGTGAAAGCTGAGCAATGCAAAGGTTTGATGCAGTACAACATCCAGAACATTTTCGTAACTACTTGGAACCCAAGCTGGTGGGAATTTGTCTCCAGTTAAATCTTTTACTGGATTACAAACCTAACCCATGCAGAAAAATGGCAAAATAGAGCATTTGCTGTCATCAGGATGAAAAACATTGTAACATCCCCTCGGCACTCACAGGTATAAAATGTGCTGGGATATGAAAAAGCAGAAAGCTACTAGTTAGTTGAAGAGATGTCTTATTTGCAGCTTCATGAATGAGGAAACAGGACCCACTTGTACAATTACAGCTGCAGCAGTTTATCTTCCTTCTGGCAAATTCGGGCAGGTTTGGTTTTCTTTACAGATTTTTAACATTGAATACAATGTGATTCCAATCAGCAAATGTGCTTGCTCCAAAATATTTCTATTGTCAGACTTACTTCTCCTCTCTGGAGGTATTTAGCACTTGCAAAATTGATTTGCTGTCTGCACTAAGGACTGATGCACTTTATTTATCCACAAAATAGGGTGGAATAACACAGACTTTCCCTCCAGCATCCCCTTAATGGGCTTCTACTTTAATATATTGAAAAACTAAGATGATGATTTGTTTTTCCCATGTACAGCACATTCCGTGCATCAATTCGATTTTGAAAGTGCCAAGATGTTTAATGGAAATCCTAAATTAGCACTATATGAATGTTTCTAGGTGAGTCTGATCTCACAAGAGCACCTGAGACCAAAACTAATGACAGATAGAGCACGAGGTCTTCATTGATGTTTTCATCTTCCTGTAATTTCTTACTTTCTTAATGAAGTGTAAATCAAAAACTGAGAAAATTTTACTTCCTCATCAAGAAAAAAAGGCATAATTCTTTCTCCTCCATTTGACTCTCTGTGTGTGGTACTAAGAGGAAAAAAACAGCGCAATACAGATTATCTTCCTAATTCATGACATTTTATGATACGTAAAGAAACACAAATTCATTGGTGATTTTCACAGTAATAAAAAGTTGTCCTACCATTGCTGTTCTACAGCAATATTTGTAAAATAGATATTGGTGACAATGTTTCAACCTCCTTGGGTTATTTCAGTAAAAACATCAAAACAACACATTTCAAGCTTCCTTTTGAATCACAGAATAATTTGGGTTAGAAGGGACCTTCAAAGGTCACGTAGTTCACCCCCTCTGCAATGGGCAGGTACATCTTCAACTAGATCAAGTTGCCCAGTGCAGATATCAAAGTGCATTTTGGCGACTTCAGGTTCAGGGTTCAGACTATTTTGTGTGAGCTTACAGTTTGCTGAACATCCATTGCACAGCGCTACTAGGGGACAATCAACCATTTAGCATTAACACAGCAATGGCTGAAGTTCAGTCATCCATAAAACCCCCCTCTGCTGTTATCAGCATCCAGTGCAGATGCCTGAAGCTGGAATTCACAGTTAAGCAACCAGACAGAAAAAAAGCATGTGGAGATTTTATACAGGGCTGTAAGATACAAAACAACTGAATGAAAACATAACTTCCCTTTGGCTCTGTTCTGAAACGTGTTTGCTAACAAGCTCACTAAATCAACTATGTTTTAACAGCTGGATAGCAAACGAGATTCATTCCCAAATAACTCCTGCAGCAGTATAGTGACCAAAGCATTGATGTTAGAAACCATCAGGTAGAACAACAACAAGAAAACCCCAAACAACCCAACAGAAAAATAAGAGATAAATGTTTGAAAACAGGATTGGTGGGTGATGGATGATCTCCACCTCATGCAGATGTGGTGATAGAAGAAGTGGTTTGGATTAATCAAAAAGTATACAGAATTAAATGATTTTTAAATTATAAATGTGTACAACGTATGTGCATGCATACATGATAACGTGTATGTTTAAAAACGTGTTGTAAGTCTATTATATACAGACACAGTAAAGCTCAACACAGAGACTCGCCTTACACTCTTCTGCAGATGTTTCTTAATACTGGCGAATTTTGAGATATTTCCAGAGAAAATTCTCACCTGTTTCACCCAGACTGTATTTTTCTAGCAGTTCCTTTTGTGCTATTGCCAGCAACCAGGTGAAACTCCAGTTTATTCGTTTCAGTGATACCTCTAGAAGTGGATTTGTAGTGGCATTTTGTCCTTGCAGCACAATACATTTCTCAGGGAAGCCAACTGAAAATGATAGTTGGTAGTAACTTTGATTTTGCACTGTCACATATCTAAAGATCACTGAAGAGATGCATGAATAACTGATCAGTTTGATACATCAGATCAGTTTCAAGTCATTCATGCCCATTGGACTTTGTGCTGTGTCCTCGCATGATGTTTTTAGTACACTATTTAAACTGTAGTGCCTAGAAACTCCAGCATGCCGAGGACCTGTATATCATCATAGAGTGGTTTGGGCTGGAAGGGACTTTAATGATCACCCGGTTCCAACTGCCTGCCCCAGGCATGGACACCGTTATCTCTAGATTTAATCTATTTGGTATGAAAGCCCTTGCCACATATGATGGCTTTCTAATACTCTGCTGTTCATGCTATACATAGAAAGACAACCTGCCATTGTATAACACCATTCTCATATACGTGTGGAATAATTCAAGAATAAACTTGTAAAACTTAATTTCTCAAGTGTCTTGCTGGGCCTAACCTCAGCAAACTGAACAAAATATGTTTTCTAGCATTTCCCCCACCCCTTGTCACTGAACAGTAACAAAATTATCCCCCTTTGAAATACAGTGTTTCTTCATCAACAGCTATTGGTATGCTGTTTGAGTAGCAGCTAGCTTTAGTTCATTGTGTGTACTCTGAATTTAACACTATTTTCTTTTTTTCTTCTTTTTTTCTTTTAAATAAGTTGTTGTTTTTATTTTTCATATTTTGGGTGGCTATTTCTATTGCCTTGCTCTTCACTGTTGCAATTAATCTCCCCCAACATTTACCGTACATCTCAGATGACATATACCCGGCAGCAGTCACTTCAAAGGAACTGTATCATAAATGGAATTCGAGCAACTGAGTCCAGCAGCAACAGGGATATGTGTATACACCACACAACAAAAACAAACCTCAAATCCCAATCCTTTCACGTATTCAGTACAGCAACAGCTCGATTAAACATGTAGGAGCATTAGCATTTCCTCGCTAATGTTGTCAAAGCCTTTCATGGGAAATAGCCCAGAACAGTTTCTGTACAGCAACCACACCAATAGAGCTGGTGAAACAATTATTGGGAGCTGCTGATTTTGAAATTGCAAGCCAGGGAAAAGAAATAAGCAGAATAATTGCTATTCTTTATTAACAGTGACAGAAAGATTGTTTTAATGCATCTTGCCTTCATCCTTAACCTTGGGATGTAGTGCAGTAGTCACAATGAGCATTCAGTGTAACTGTATCATAAAGTGTGTATTATATTAGTGACATGTAAGGTCAAGTACTAAAGATGCATAGTATAATAATATAGCCAATATTTCAGAAGACAGGTTAATGTATGCCTTTTATTTTAGTCTACGCTATTTCATAAAACCAATTTTCAAGCACAAGATGAATTGCATGTTCTAAAAGCATTCTGACAGCATTTAAGAGTATCTCTTCTTATTTTGTGGGATTTAGGGGAAAACTTGATTACATCTTTATTTAAAAATACAGCTCCTGACTACCATTCATAAGCTATGGTAAATTATTGTTTATTTAAACTGTGTCCTGATAAAACCAAAAAGATGCTATGTTCACTTTCTTCAAGGAATGGGATTTTATTACGAATTATTTCTTCAAAATGAGCAACAAATTATTTTTGCTTATTACCGATTCATTCTGTGCAATACCTTTCTTAGCAGAACAAAGTGCCTCGCTCCCTTAATACATCTCAGCTTTGTACGTGTTGCTCTGAAAATAACAAAAATACAATTCATGCAACCTGCTGCACCAGATGTGTTCAAGGCATTTGAACATATCACCTTGACTTAATCCTACCGTGACTGCACCAAGTCACAGTAGGATTAGGTCAAGATGAGGTTTTTGCTTCTAGGTAGCAGAGAATCTGATTATTTTTATATTAGAAATATATACATAAAACCCCCTATATAGTATCAACAAAGAGGGTAAAGAAACAGGATGCAGAAGATGTTCAGAGGCTTCCAAAAAAGCGGTTTTTCTTTCTCCATATTTGCTTCAGCAGCCAGAGGAGTGACAGAATCTCAAGATCCAGCATTGTGGCTTTCTCCCTCCAATAATTATGAACAGCTCTAGCATCTAGATTTACAGGGCCCAAGATGTGGGGCTAGCTGTGGTGTTGGGGACTTTTTTGTTTGTTTTCCCACTCTTTAACCTGCACAAAAGCAGACCTAAGAAATTTGGGGATATTTCTTCACTTTGAGATTTCAGCTTTGTGTCACGCCAGAGGAAATCTCAACGGTAATCCAGATAAACGAGAATGAGACAAGAAGTTGTGATGACCTCTGTGCAAGCAGTTCTTGAATGTATTTCATCAGCTTCTCATATATCACTATATTCATTTGCCCAGCAGTCAAGATAAGAGTCCTCCTTCTTCTATAACATGCATTCCCCAGACTTTATTAGGAATATTTTTTGCAATAACTATTTTTCCAGATAAAACATATCAAGTGTAAACAGATCTTTGTCATTTGTGCATTTCAAAGTGCCACCTCACTATTTCTATGAACAGCTCTCAAGGAGGCAGGGTTAAGCCATACAGAATGAAAACACTGGAAAAAGGTAAATGGTTCCATTTCACATTATGAAGTTCACTAATTCAGCCTGGAAAAGAGAAGGCTCCAGGGAGACCTTAGAGCAGCTTCCAGTGTCTAAAGAGGTGTACAGGAAATTCAGAGATGGACTTTTGACAAGGGCATGTAGTGACAGGACAAGAGGGAATGGTTAAACTGACAGAGGGGAGCTTTAGATTGGACGCTAGGAATAAAACATACAAGATGATTGAGCAAGTTGTGGCTGCCCCATCCCTGGTAGTGTTCAAGGCCAGGTTGGACGGGGCGTGGAGCAACCTGGTTTAGTAGAAGGTGTCCCTGCCCATGGCAGGGCTTTGGAACTGGATGGGCTTTAAGGTCCCTTCTAACCCAAGCCATTCTGTGACTCTAAGATTCTGTGAAATGAACGTGGCAAGATCAAGAATTCACTGTATCTGAGATCCAAGTATGAAACTGAACTGTTAGTTTTCAGACATACCAACTATCTGGTTTTTAAAATAGATATCCGCCTTGTGGAGTGTGAGGGACCTCGCAGAACCATCCCAAAGAACAGGATTAAGGATGACCTGTGGGTCAAGAGGTATTATACACACCTAGGAAACTACAGACAGATCAAAGAGTCCTCAAAGTAATTAACATACTCTACTGAATGACACCACAGAAATGACAATTCTGGTTTCTTAAGCCTAGAATAAAATATTTTAGTAACTTAAATTAAAAAAAAAATAGTATTAACTTCTTAGCATAATGCAATTCTTTCCTACTATTATTACAGAATTCATTTATACTGGGGTTAGAATTATACTACTGGTTTTTCCCTCTCAGATCTCTTTTAATTTAGTATCTCTTATTGCCAAAGTAAGTAAAGACACCAAACATCTTGAGCCACTGTAGAGCAGAGTCAGGTTGTAGACTTTGTTTTTCAGTGCCATCATTGTTAGTGACTTCTGTAAACATATACAGTGAGTATAACAAGACTTAGGATCTCACTCACTGTACTCTTCGAATCTGAAGTGCAGGAATGGGAACAATTTAAAGTGTAATATTCTTAAGGAACTTAAATATTTCACCTAATCCACATCAGTCAGGTATGTCATGATGCCATCTCCCCAGTTCTCGCTCTGGATACGATCAATTAAAACTAGTTTCTAAAAAAAATGAAATATTTGAAAACCCAAGAGGCTACCAAACAGTACACTGTTCTTAGTGAGTTTTACACAATGAATTTCTTTTTCTCTCCTTCTGTTTCCTCAGCACACCTCTTTTCGTGAACTTCTGCAATATTACTTCTGCAATATTACTGCAGAAACTCTCACATGGGATACGAAACTACTCTGTGAACTTCACAGAGGAGTATGCTAGTCTGTTTGCAACACCATACATGTAATTAAGGAACACTTAAATTGCATCATCCCATCAACACCACTGTCTGAGGATCAGATTGAGCTCTAAGTCTTGTTCCATTCATATTTTTAGTAAATAAAATATTCTGTAAACAAATTAGGGAAAAAAGAAACATTGCCTCCCTGTGCTGTGTTCACTTGAATAAACCAGAGTGCGTAGCCATAGACTAGAGGAATCTCAAATATGCCAGTCTGGTGGCTGGGTTTGCTTGGTTCTGTTTTGCTTTGGGTTGGCTTCCCCCCATTTAAATGACCCTTCTTCTGCAACACAAAAGGGAATCCAGGAGGTCAACATTCAAGTTCCTGGGGCACAAAGACATGAGCAGCAACTCTACTGGGTAGCCTACTTAATTACATATATATTTCTCAGAGTCTAAAAATTGTTTGTAAATGTTACTCAAAAGAATAAATGTGTCACCAGAAGACTATTTGACATTAGGATCAAACTCATCACCAAGTCATTCTGGGTGGAGAACTGAGGTGGTGAGAGCTTTGACCATTTCTGTAGAAATTTGGAAGACCCTTTCTACGTCCTGAAATGATTACACAAGTTGTCTATCTATTTCTAAATCTCTCATTACACGGCACTGCCAGATCACTCTGTGTGCAGGTCCTGTCAGAGAAGTTTCTACCTTGGCCAACACATTGGGCTGCTTGTCTTTATATGGCTATAGGATAGTGTGAAAAATGAGACCCTCCTTTTTTTATTTCCCTCTCAATCAAAACCTGCCAACCAACAAGAGGATGTGGGGCACTGCACTGCTCAGCACCCCAGAGCACAGGAGTTGCTCATTTTGTCAGCAAAGATTAGACCATCTGAGGCAGAAGAATCACCTTTGGTATTTTCCAGTCTGAATTTGTTGCATGGGATAAGTTGTATTTAGGGTCTGTGAAAAGCTTTAGGACTAAGAACTTGCAGACACAGGACCTAAGCAGGGAATGAGTGGAAGTGTGAGGAAGATACATCATTCTGAACAAGATTGGTATGCTGAGAGCACTGGTTATTTTCTTCTGCATTTATTTGCATGCTCAGTGTTTGTTTACACCAAAGCAATATTCCTCTAGATGATAGATTTTTCAAGGGGAGTGTTTCCTCACTAACAGAGAGTACAGTGCCAAGCTGAATAAACATCTAATGTCTAGCAGAGACTCTAAAACAAATCCAATCTAGTTTACCTGCAATAATTGAGATGATAATTGTTACTTCAAATAATCATAATAAAAATAATGATCCTCAGAAGTGATTGGCACTAAACAGCCTTTGCTACGCTTAGTTGTAAATCACTCACGCGTAGCACTGACTGTCAATTCTTAGTGCTGTTAACTCTAAAAGGTCACAACTGCTAGGATGTTCTCACTGTTCTGAGGAAGCTGAAACTGTGATCAGGAATTGCCTTTGACCTTTATACACAGATAAAATAAAGAATGGGACAAACCCTCCTCATCCTCCATATTAGCTTCATTTTCAGACAGGGAAGCAAGTTTTTTCAATGTGTCTTGGAGCTGACTAATGTAATATATATGACTTCTTATACATATTTCATCCCTGTTTATGTTTAAAAGAGCCATGTTAAAGCATAAGCTGTAGAGACAATGATCAAACAAGAAGCATGTATAAGGCAAACATTAGAATGACTGGAAGCATGTGAACAGCTCAGCAACTTCTAAGGAGAAAAGCAGATGGTAGAGTAACCCAAGTCTCAGTGTTGAAAATGCTTTTGTTCATCTTTATGTATAGAGTGATCTGAAAGAGCTCTGAGCTCTAAAGCAACAAGATGGCAAAACATGCTTAGCAGACAAGAGCAAGTGCAAGCCATGAAGGGGAAGTCCCCCCCACACCCACAAAAAATCCCAGAACACAAAGAACTCCCCCTCCCCCTAAAAAAAGCCCTAGCAACATCGGCAGGGAGAAAGCACTTAAAATAGGTCAGTTATCAGAGAAATCACTGTAGAAATATGAATGCCTAATGCAGTTTAGTAGTTAAAGAGGGATGTTAAAGAGAAGAACAAAATAAAAACTATACCATGGCATGTACCTTTCTATTCTGAACACAGAAACATTTCATTGCATTTTTATCTAACTTCACCACTGTCTTAGAGTTTTCTTTTCCTTTTATCTACACACAAAAAACCCCAAATCTCTTCCTCAATATATGAAACTGTCAGTGCGTTCTTCAAATATTTGTATTCTTTTTAAAAGAAGAAAAATCTTCTGTAATGCAGCCTGTAAAAAAGTAGTCAGTAAAGCCACTTGGTTAAAACAGTTTTACCATTGGTACTTGACTGTAAAGCCACAGTTAAGTACGTGATTATGCAATTCTAATTTTTTGACTGCCCTACAGTCCTTCATTCAACAATATTTATTCTATGTACTGGCTAAGACCTCAGCAATGGGTGAGTTTGTGGACTGTTGACTGCAGAAGAAGTTATCAGAAGCCAGACTTTCTGTGGCCAATCTTAACTGCAACTGCCAAATCTATAATACTGTCTTACATCAATTACATTAAGTCAAGTTGCTATCATATGGCAGGCTGTAATCAGCAAGCCTTCTACCAACTGCAGTTATTTCATATGCTGAGTTACATTTCTGTATCCAGATGGTCACTTCCTGAAGCAATGATCTTCTGTATCTTCTGTCACTTTAACTTTTTAGCGAAAACTTGCCCTTGACTTGCATTTCCATTGAGAAACATGCACAGCTCCCTACTATTCCTGTTAGTCATTAGGTGACATGATCAAAAATGAAGCTCGTTACAGCATCTTAACAGCATATCCATGCTGCCACAGCCAAATTAGCTGATAAGGAAAGTAATTTCAACTTCAAAGACAGCCTTTGGTTGTATGGATTGAATGATGCAGGTGTGATCAAATTCTGCTGTTGGTTAGCTGCTCTCCATCCAAATTATTTCCAGTGGCAGCATAAAAGTTCATTTGAAGATGCAATAGTTTAGCTTAAGAAAGAGCTGAATTTAGGCACAGACCAGGTGGACCTAGGTTCTAGACCCTTTAGTTTTAACTGCATGTCTCTTGGTCTTTTATATGGTTTTTTATTTTAGAGAAGTAAAGTATTTGAAAACCCACTGTAATTATAGGCAACACAAGAAAATGAACTGGAGTCTGCAAACAGTTTGAAACAATACAAGAAAACAGAGCAGAATGATTTTCTCTATTAAAAAACCACTGGACTGTAATTCAAGGACCAAACCTTTTCAGTGATGGAACAGGGAAAGTGGAAATAGGAGAAAAAACAGGACGGATGTTTCCAAATGCACAAATATGCCTTCCATTTTCAAAATGTAAAGGGCTCCATCACTCACACAGGAGATAAAGACTGAGTAATGGAATTCAGCATCCCCCTTTGCCCCTCCTCAAAGGGAGAGGGAATGTCCACAGCCGTGGCACTTTCCCTGCTATTCCTTGAGTTGTGACTACCGCTACTCCAAATAACTGAAGGACAGTAATACTCCTACAGGGCTTATATGGCTTTAACAACACAAACAGACCTAAGCATCATTTGCTTCTATTTATACCAAAACTGGATGCATGAGGTAAGTTATATGAAGTAGCCACATCCTACCTTTATCTCATACTTCAAGGGAAGATAGCTTAAGTTGCTTAGTCTTAAGTTGTTCTCCTCTCATGGGATTGTAAGGCTAACAGGCTGCATTTTGATATTATTGTACTTTTAGTTCCACATCTTTTTAGATAAAAGAAATACTGGACATCAGAAGAAGTAATGGAGCAAATATTATCAGTCCTTTACACCTGATCAGAATAGAAGATCCTTGAGCAGAAGTCTGGGCAGCACAAGGAGGACAGGAAGTGGAGAGAAGGGCCGAAGACAATCTAGGTTTTAGCTCTGTTTGCTCACTCTCTTGTTTCAATATGTTTCAAAGAACACCACACAGTTAAAGCACATCAGCAGTGCAAGAAAGAAACAACATTAATATAAAACTTAAAGCATATATGAAACACCTCTTAAAACGAATCAGCCAGGAAGCAATTAAACTTTGAAACCTTAAGTACAATCTAATACAGAATATTTGAGAAAACCCCTAAACGCAACCAAAAGCAGTGGTATTTCTGAAGTTTTAAGCTTTCAGCTTTAGTCCAGCTAGATTTAAGAACTTTCAAATTGTAACAGTTATCACTTAAGTTGTATCAACAGTTTGTTTGTTTTAAAATGAAAAGTTACATACTTTATTTCTGAAGTTCCAAGTTCAACTGTTTAGGATTGAAGAAACATATTTCAAACAAACAAACCAACCAACCACAAATTTTGGCATTTAACATCAATAGAAAGTCCAGTTCCCTCAGATCTTCCTGTCTTTACCTTATCCAGGCAAATGATCCAGTATTCATTTAGACTACTTGAATTGTTTTATTTATAGGAGATAGCCTGACTTGTAATTGAAAGTGTACAATACTCTTTACAATTGCATCTAATTGTGACTGACATCTTAACCAGCAAACATATAACTAATCAAAAGAGGAAAATATATGTATTATTATATCAAAGAACACAAGAGAGTACATTCAGTATATTTCTTTATCAGAATAGTTTTAGCATCAAACAGAAAGATTAACAAACTTTTCCATCATGCTATATGTAGGATTGCTAAGAAGAAGAATACCACTTGGGAAAACAGTATGGGAAGAATAACAAAGTGACCTGAGAGAGTCTCACTTGAGAGAGCACACATGGTGTACTTTTGTGGACTATGAATAGAACTTAGCTATTTAAGTCACCTGCAATAAAAATAAAAGCATATATTTACCCTAGAGACCATAAAAGCTTCTTTGGTCTCTAAAGATTTTCAGATATGGAAATGTGAAGAAAAACTACAAAAAATAGGATTTTCAATAGGTTAGTATCTCCAGGTTCTTTTAATTAAGTTTATCAAGACTTCTGTTTTGAACAAATACATCCTGTTGGGCTTTTCTTCCTTGAAAATTGCAAATATTTTGGGTTTAGAAAATAAACTATTAT
This sequence comes from Coracopsis vasa, assembly GCA_026283785.1. Taxonomy (NCBI): domain Eukaryota; kingdom Metazoa; phylum Chordata; class Aves; order Psittaciformes; family Psittacidae; genus Coracopsis; species Coracopsis vasa. The sequence continues at coordinate 15,114 of JANHGB010051586.1, forward strand.
CTGCTAAGATAACAGAGGAGTATTACTCTGATACTATCTGGGTGTGCATCGCGTGTTCCATGCCAAGGACATAACAATTGTCACCTTTGTCTATATATTCCTTTTCAAAAATGAATGTAATATGCAGTAATGACCTTGTAGCTAAATACATTACTTTTCTTCTCAGCCTCCCACTGCTTTGCACAATCAAGGCTTGATGTAAACAAGTTTTCTTGTCAAGAAAACAGGAAACGTTTTACAGGCATTATTATCCATGAAAAATAGCTGATCTTTCGCTTCCCTCCAGAGAAAAAGTTTCTGAAAGAGATCATCACAGTTGTATGAGCTGAGTGAAGCTCTTTGTCAAGCTTACATGTCCTTTGAAGCTATACGAGTGTTGCAGCAGAGTTTATCCTGCTCTTAGCTACATACCATTAATGCACCAGTACATGTTCTTTACTAAAGGTTCCCTTCGCCAAAATTCAGTGGATTTGTGAGCTTTTCTAATGGAACACTCTCTAAATAGCAAAGCAAATTATCACAGCAACTCTTAAAAAACAGCTGAATTAAATCATTTTAAAACATTATTTTCCTGTGGCAGTGTCCCCCCATCAATACAATCCCCCTGTGAGCCTGCCACATGCCAAAAAATGACAATTGGGATCAGGAACTTCCCTTTGAATTCAACTTACTAAGGCTTTGTAATGTATCTGATGACTATAAACGCTTTCCTGAACACACATTTACGACATTCCCAGGTTGTAACTCCAACATGTTAATGTTATTCTTTAAAGACTTCTTAAAATGAGCAATATGTTCCAAGTTCATCAGTGTCTACTAAAAAGGGAAAAATCCCAAGAGACCCTGGATTCTGGAGAACATAATTACTCAAGGAACAGTGTTGGTCACAGAAAGCTCTGCATATGTTACACTTGAAATGCCACAACTTGAATGCCTCTATTAGCCTAAACTAAAATGACTACAGATCCCATCTGCTTTTTCAAAACCACACAAATCAATTAGAATTTCTTTAAAATCAGATTTCTGCCATCTAGACTACCTCTTCACTGAGAAAGAAAAGACTACCAAGAACTGCTGTAGTCAAGGACTGCTTAAAGAATCCAGGAGCATTAATAGTTTGAGAGACTGAACTATGGATACGTGGAGTAAATAAAGGACGGTCAGGCACATTATTCTTCTAGAGCTACAAAGAATGCTTAGAATTTGAAACACTTTGAGAAGAAAAATTAAGAGTGACTTTCCAGCAGTTCACTGCTTATTTAGGAGTTTATTGTTTCCTTCCTTACAGATTAAGGAGATTAACATTGTTTCCTTTCAGAAAAAAAAACCCTGCTTACACTCCAAGTAATCATTCTTTCCATCAATACCAACAGCAGAAGCTTTTCACTCAAGGACAGCAAAACAAACCAAATCTTAATTAATTCATATGTATTTCATATAGTGATCAATTTTTCCATCAGAATTTGGTCATTCTAAATAAATACGTTATCTTTTATTTCCACTTGCAATGGCAGCTAATAAGAATCCTAACCAAGAGCAATTCAGGTTTTGGCAAGTCTTTTCTGTGCCAGTATGTGCAGTTTCAATTCAAGTGTAACCTCTTTTTACCTTCAAATGCTAACACAAATAAAAATACAAAGACACTGTGTATCTGTATCTATGTGTATCATAAGCTAGAGTTTTGAATACGCTGAAGATTTTAAACAATTCTAAAAGCCAAGCTATTTATAATACATAGTACTTTTACCCCAAGTGGGGTTTGAAAGAGCTTTTGTTGTATATGATATGTAGCTTTTCATTACTCTTGTAGCTTTTCATTACTCTCAGTATGCCAGCCTTTAAATCATGACATCTAGAGGACAACAGCAATCCACTCTTCATTTTGGAGAAAGCACGCCTGGGGATGCCCTAGTCCAATACTAAAAAGTTAAACAACTGAAGCTCCAAGTTTATGGAAGCTCTTCAAGGGAATCAGATTCTCTTTTCCTTACAGAGTAAGCATAAACTTTCAAAACCTCAATGTTCAGAGTGAAAATTCAAATTAGAAATGCATAGTCATCTCCTACCAGCTATGGTATAGCCTTTCCCTACTTGCAAGGAAAAGGAAACAATACAAAGTTGTCCCACAAAAATACATTAGCTCCCATACCATCAGTATTTTAAAAGCAGGAAAGCAGAAAAAATAACTGCTCAGCAGTGGTGCCTAAGGTAAATGGCAGATTTGGATTTATATCTCCTTAATCTTCTTGTTACCTTTGATTTTGGTTTTCACACATAGCCATTACTGTCTTACTAGCTATACTAGCTTATAAGTATAGCTTAGTATAGAAGTATATAAGTATATATATACTAAATAACTATGTAAGTATAGCTTACTAGCTATACTAGCTAACATAAAGGCAGTGAAGTCCCATTGCTGTGACCAGACTTTGGACATAAGCAGCAGGAACTCAGTGATATTCAAGATGTGAATATGTAAAATTCCTGGGCATGCTGGTACTTCAAAAAATGAAGAGCAATCCCATCCAGAAATGGAGCTGCTGCTCAGTCCTTTCCTTGAAGGAGTTAAATTAAACCTACAGTTTTGCAAATGCCTGCTGCTTTTGTAACAGTATCTGCAACACTGATTTGTCACCTGTGTGGGCTGAACATGATAAATTACTTGCTTGCTAAAACTCAAGACTACTGACAAGGAATTTGGCCTCAGGACATTGTTTATTTCCTACAAAAGCTATAGAAAGCCTTTGTATGGGTTTGTCAATCAAATATGTGCCAGAAAATGACTGTCCCGAATACTAATGAAGAGACTAATCCTTTGTAAGGAATGTGTGCAGCATCCTCCAATTACATATCCACTACCTATGAGTCAGTTGAACTTGAGCTCCTAAATTGCACCATAACTCTATCATCCAGGGCCCAACCTTTCCATTCCGCAGGAAAAATCCTCTTTTATGTCAATGGCAAGTTTGTCTGTGGAAAGATCAAGATGAGATCTTGAGATAATAACTAGCCATATCTATTATTCTTGTGGCATTATTTGCCAGCCAGTAGTAAAGGCAACGTAAGATTTTCACACCTGTTGGGACTATGCTCATGATAAATCCACAGATAAACAGCACAAAAGCCTTGCAATGATCCTGCCATGAAAAAGTAGTCCTACACATCTAAAACAGGTATTATGAAGATCCACAACATAGCACAACTATGCAATAATCAGCAGAAGAGGAGGAAAGGTGTAAAAGGTATTGGCATGTGGCCTCCAAAGCATCCTACTAAAAATCTCAAGATACCATAGATAAGGGAGAGCAGGGAGGGAAAGGATCTCTACCACTAAAGCTTCTCCAAATGCTGTAATGTCTTCAGATTAAAAATAACTCAGTCTTAGGAAACTGGGGGATTATTGCTTGAGCTGTAATTAAGGTATTTTCTTTAGTATATTAATAAATTTCAAAAGCTTATTGAAAGCTGTAACTGCTAAGCACCCCACAGAATAAGAAGACTTCTAATAGTTCTCTTAACCCTCTGGCTACACAAAGTTAAACGGAAGAGAAGAGAAGCACCCTTCACAACATGGAGGGGCCAGACTACTGATGGTTAAGCAGAAAAGATAGTAGAAAGGTTGAAATCATGCAGAGCATGAAGCATTAACAAGAAAAAAATGTGCAATGGAAAGCAGGAGCTGACCACAGTGAGTGATTTTAAACAAGAATGAGGTTGTTGGATAAGTCAGTTTATCAGTGTACGCAAGAAACATAATCATAGAAGACAATAGATCTGTTGGATGACAGACAAAATTAAAAGACAAGATCTCACCATTTGCATGAAGAAAAAGTAAGATACAATCACACATACACACCCTTTCCAAAAAATTCAGAGGGAAAAAACTAACCAGAGAGTTTTGACCATGTTCTGTGTATATGCCTAGACAGAAAGAACAGCATTTAAGCTGTTACTTAAGTCTATAGACAGGGGCAACTGGAGCGTAGGTCATTCTGGTCAGGACGGTACAAGATAAAAAGTTACACTGGTGTCCTGATAGGAGGCAAACACTCTACAGACAGAACAGAACCTTTATTTTGATCTATGACTGAAGAAGATCCTGTTACATTAACAGAAGTCAATGGACAGGGTGATGTGCCTTGGCTAAGATAGCTCTTTAATACACTGCAGTAGAGCCTGGTATTATGAATCTCATGCCTCAGGAACACTTACATTAGGAGTGTGAAATGTCAAATAGCTATCTGCCAGGTGTGAACCATTAGGTCTCTGTGATTTGGTGCACTTTGATACATCCATTTGATGCAGGGTGCAAATGAAATCAACTTTGATTATGATGTGCTGCTGTGGGCACTTTGGAAAAGGCTGATTTATTTTTAGATGACTGCATTGAAGAGTTAGAGCTCTCTTGCTGAAAATCACTTTGTGTAACTAGTACTGGAGGGCCACTGATACATAACTATCATGCTATTTCTACATAGGAGGCCTAAAACGCAGTATTGATGTGCTTTAATTTTTCTGAGGGCTGCACTTGAATAGCTTTTATAGTCATACAGGGTGGATAATTTATTAATTTACATAATGCATCTGACCATTTACTACCTCCTAAAAAAGGAAGGGAAATTAATGGAAGATGTTATGGACCGAGTGACCTCCTGCAGAGATCCACAGATTGTTAACAAAGTTTTACTAGCAATTTGCTTGGCTTTATTTTGAAAGGACCTTGCAGCATTTCTACTAAAAGCTTAATACCTTCTTGGTAGATTACATGAGCAAATCAGCTCACTGAAACTCCTGTTAGAGGACTCTGCACCAAGCTGTGAGCAGAAGACTGCTCAGGGTGTTCCCGATTGTGCTGAAATGAGTCTCTGCCAGGTAATGCAGTCGCCCCGTGCAGCAACCGATGAGCTGAATCGCAGGAGAAAATGGCAAGTAGACAGTTTTGAAATCACTATGAAACATCAATATTTCTGCTTGGATATAAATTGCTCATGGTCATAAGCTCATCCCCCACCCCCAGCTTTCAGGGAAGACCTGGTGGGGACTCATTGCTATGCATTCTCTGAGCCCTCCCCTTCTGCCATGCAGCAGAACCACAATAGGCATAAGAGCTGTCATGCAGGGAAACAAATATATTTGCCCTGCATGTTGAAGGTCACTGTAAAATATTTACAGACCTATGAGTTCACCTAAACAATCTGAAGTTTACTTTCCATCTCGCTGTGTTCCTCTGTAGCCATCATTTCAGATAAAGACATAGTATTACATTAAAACCACATAAAAGCTCATATGAATTATGATTCCTGAACCAAAATTAATCCATGCTTTCTGTCAAACCAAAGATACTCATGAAGCATGCCCATCTTATCTGAAGAGCTTAAAAATTAACCAAGGGTTTTTTACTGTGAGAACCTTTAGACCATCTTTCTCCTGCAAACAATGAATCATCACTGGAGCAGATTTCTGTAGCGTTTTGTACTTCTGTAAAATATTCAACCCATTGAGTTTACTCTTGCTGAGCACTGAGAGTCAACTGGGAAATGACACTGCAAACTCTCATCAGGTAGAAGAAAACAGTCTTTCTGAGGCCTTTCACAGGATAAACTCAGATGCATTTGGTTGAACATGCTGTTAGGAAGATCTAATGTCACTGAAAGCTAACTCAAGCACAATATTAAAAAAACCCAATCAAATTACTAGTAACCAGAAGATGTCAGAAATTGGTTTTATCCTTTTTTATTGTTTTGTTTTCTTCTACTGTTTACTTACATTCAGTTTGCCTTTGCTACTGCCATTGTGAGACTATAGCTCTGCTCAAGAGCTATGATGAAACAGCAAGTTAAATACCAGTGCTCCAAGACCTCCCAGGATAAGATATCCCTGCATATGAGAATAAAAAAGTGGTACTGTTGATCCTCAGAGCCAGAAGCTATCCAAGAACATTTTCATATACTCACTGATATAAATTTCTTTGAGTTTGGTTTTCTCCTCCTATGAGGAGGATGCTGTTAGAATGTGCTTCCTCTTAAATACATACCTGTAGAGAGACCGGTGTGTAACAACTATTTTCCCATTTCTAAAGTTTCATGCCTTTGTGGCATTTAGCTCACCTCTCAGGGGATTTCCCTTAATTTCAGGCGGAAAAAGTGGCAACAGCTTCTTAAACAGGTTTTAGATATTTAGACTAAATTTGTATAATTCTTAAATCACATTTTTTTTAACCAATTAAACAGCCACCCTCAGGTAAGTATTCTCATTTTGGTTGAGTTATTAATTCCTTCTAAATCAGGTCTGTGCACAGGGTCTTTGGGATTCATTATGAATCATCTGTTGCTCTTTTCCAGGTCGGCTCATATCTTGTTCGCAGGAATCTCACACACCATTTCAAATGGTGATATGAAAAATAAAACTTCAAACACTTGCTGTGCTCCCCTTACAATCCTGTGAGGTGTACACTACCAGGAAGGAAGATTGATTCTTCACTTTGTGTTAGGGAAACTGTTGCCTCAGTCAACCTCAGTCCAGCTGAGGAAGTAGCCTAATGGGAGAGCTGGCACTTGTTGAGTTAAACAGTACTCAGCTGATAGCATCATCCTACAGCTCCATGTTCAAAGCTGTTATTAACTGTAATAGTTTCAGAGTTCTGATGGTTCCAAGTTTTCAACCTAATCCTTATTCCTAATATGTTACATACATATAACAATAAAGACAGAAATCATTTTAACACATCACCATTCACTTTCACCTAGCGAACCCTTATGCCTTTCTTGGAAAGCTGTAACTGCAAGAATCCTGGTTTTATCTGCCCTGACAGCCAACAAACAGCAGGTACCTCAGGCAAATCAAAAGCAGGTTTCCAGCCCAGCATTAACCATTGCTGCAGCTGGCTGCCTGGTACTCTGTTTCTGTGCTAGCCCAATTCCATCGGGCTTGTTCAGAAAAGAAGTTTCATCTGAGATGTAGACCCCTTATATTATTCAACAATGAAATAAGGCACTTAGAGTTAAGCAGTTTAAATCAGAGGCAATACAAATGGTTTGTTGGTTGCATAATACTGAGACAGTTTGGCTCACGAGCCAAGGAACTTGAAAGAGAAGGCCATAGCAGGAGTGGGGAGAGGCCAGGAGGACAGAAAGGCTCCTTTACAGTGCCTCAATGTAAGAACAGGCCTGAAAACTGGAGAAGGAAAAGGGAAAAAATGCTACCATAGCTTTTTGTCCACCTGAAGATGTTAATTTTTCATTCTTGCAGAATTCTAAACGCTATCTTAGTCTAAGGTTTTATGACTTTGAAGAATGGACAGATGCACCGAAGAACAAAAAGCCAAGTGTCCTTCATTGCCAGTTCTCTTAAAGTTCAGCATGTCAACATGTAAACTCAGAGGTATTAGAACAGTATCTCAATCTCCTCATAAATAAGTAATAATATGTATTAAATAGCAAAACATCAGTTACCAGAGAATCATATTAAGTTGTGAATAATTTTTGCCAGGTAACTTCGGGAATAAGAACTTGTAAATCAAATTAACCACAATCTCATGCTAAAAGCTGCTCTGGCTCTTAGAAGCAACACAGACTTCCAGTTGTGCAGCATTAAGAGTTGGCAAGTGACTCAGATAGTGTAGAAAAATTACATTCACAAGAGGCAGTACTGATGTCTTTTGCTCATCATAATTCAGAATTAAAACCTTGTTAATTGCTTTGAGTCCCTTCTCATTATTTACAAGCTGCATTTTTTAGACTAATCTACACTCAAGTTTGAGCTCTCCTTGATCTAGGCTCTGCCCTACCTGCTGACACAGATAGACAGTCACTTGAAACCAAGTTAACAGTACTCAACAAGTTAGCCTTCATCAGTAAAGCCACGGGGCCTGGCGCTGTGTCTGTGCATAACTGTCCACTACTCAGAAACAAAAGTTTTTAGTTAAAACCAACCATCCCCCAATTTAGGTTTCCAGCAGCACCATTCAAAAGTCAGTGATACCAGTTTTCTCAATTTGAATAGTCAGAAACTACTGCTAGTGGCAATCTGTCTGTATGCCTAATTCCTAAATCAAGTACATGCATTTTTCAAAGAGAGGGAAGTATAGTTCATTGTCAATAATCAGGTCAGAATGTGGATTTGGGGAGCCCAAGTTATAAATCAGTTCCTGCGAAAGATGCTAATTAATATTCTTCAAAACACTGAGAAACTGTTAAAACAAAGTGAAGTGCTATCAAACTTGTTGTCTTGTGCACAGTCAAGAATCCGCTGTTTCCTATTTGCAATATTAAGGGCAATGTTAAAGGATCAATAGCGCTTTGAAAGGAAACAGGAGCAAACAGAAAAGACCCTGCTTTCTTTCAGCCTTAAGCAGGAAACCCCAGAATCACACTTGCAAACTGGAAGAGCTCAGCCCTTACTGACCTCTGGCATAATCTGAAGCCACAGCACAGCAATGCAAAGCTCTCATTTCAAGAGAAAGGCAAACATTTGCACGTACCCTCTGATGCCAGAATGCTTACAGTCCACAGGGCTGGAAAATTAGGAAAAAAACCTAGTATTCTTTTAAATGGACTATTGTTATTCACAGTAACACCTGCATGCCTCAGTTCACATCAACTGGCTACGTGTGGCAGCCAGCCCATTTCAATTAGGCTTCAAGGACAGTCCCTACCTGGAAATGATTATGTAGTGGGCAAACAAGACAAAGTAAGGGGAAAAGACAGCATTATGATCTCCATTTTAAACATGCAGGACAGAGCCAAGAGGTTACTTAAAAAACAAAACAAAAGAATAAAACATCACAACCAGTTGTCTGGAGTATAGAAAGTACACAGATAAAGTGGCACCAAACTCAGATGGGAAGAAACAAAGTGCTGCTTTAAGTTTCAGGCTGAAGAAATCTTTGGCAGTATGGTTATTCAGGGTAGAGAAGTGGGATGGGGTGAGAAAAACTGTATGGTTTTCCTTACAACCAGTGTGAAAGCAGATGACATTTGTACATTGGCTGGTTTGGGAGAGAATTTCCAGAAGTCAAGTCACAAAACTGGGAGAGGAAAATACCCCAGGAAGTGTGACCCACTTCCAAAGATGTAGAACTTCTCAAGAGGGAGGTGCAGGATTGTGCCATGTTCTTCAGCAGGTAGAAAATTAATCTGAACTCATCCTTTTGGCCTCACTGACAAGTCCCAGTGCTCCCTACAGTATCCAAGACTCTGTCCAACCTGGCCTTGAACACCGCCAGGGACGGAGCATTCGTAGCTTCCCTGGGCAACCCATTTCAGTGCCTCACCACCCTCACAGTAAAGAATTTCTTCCTTACATCCAATCTAAACTTCCCGTGTTTAAGTTTTAACCCATTACCCCTTGTCCTATCACTACAGTCCCTAATGAAGAGTCCATCCCCAGCATCCTTATA